>ONZH01021210.1:0-58884 GCA_900303285.1 Rhinella marina | reverse complement strand
ACTTACGAGTACCCTAATACTCGAACGAGCACCAAGCTCGGACGAGCATGCTCGCTCATCTCTAGTTTTGATGCCTTCAGTGTGAATCTACAATTTTCATGGTCATGAAAATACAGAAAACTCTTTGAATGAGAAGGTGTGTCCAAACTTTTGGTCTGTACTGTATATATATATATATATATATATATATATATTCATATTTGGCCAGTGTTGTAGCAATTTCTGTTGTATAGTCAGTAAAACTATATTTACAGTCCTAGGATCAGTGGGCAAGTGGAAGGAATGTTTAGGATCTGAATTAACAGTAGTGAGGTTTCAGCATGGTTGATAGTGGGTTATTTTAAGGTTTGAAAAATAGTATGATCAGAGACATGGAAGAACTTTTTTTCTGAATGATCCATGCGGCATATTATCCCTATGACCTACTACTAGAAAAATATGTTACAGCATATAACGGGAAATGCCCAAAGTTTGGTTTGGTCAAGGCAAATTTGTTCCATGGCTTTTGGGAATGTTCATACAGTATAATGTATTTTTTGCCCTGTGAGCCCCCCCATTTCCCCCAAAAGATGGAGGAAATTACTAGCACATGTGGCGAATACTAATGAACACTTCCCTTATGGAAGCGCTCATTAGTACAGGAGGACCGGGAAGCAGTGAATGCAGTGCTCCCTGGACTTTGTATTCACTGCTTCCTGGTCTTCTCCTGCAGGCTCCTCATGTTGTGCGGGGTCATAGCACAGCACCTCAGGAAAACCAGGAAGAGCGCTGGATGTTAGGAAAGGAGGCAGCCTCTGAAGCAAGAGAGGTAGGGATTTTTTTTTGTTGTCTTCTCTGAGAATGGGGGTCTGAACTGAGATCTGAATGGGGGTCATTTACATTGAGGGTCTGATCTGGGGTCTGAATGGGGATCTTATTCACATTGGGGGTCTGATCTGAGGTCTAATTGGGGGTCTTATGAACATTGTGGTTCTGACTGAGGCTCTGAGCTGAGGTTTGATTATAATTGTGGGTCTGTTTGGTGGTCCGATCTGCGATCTAATGAAAAATATTTTTCTGTGGTAATACCTAAACCAATAAGAAATGCATACTGAAAGAATGGATTGAAGGCCATGGACCAATATTGTATTTGTTTTTTGAAAAACTGAAAAAGGTAATGTCTCTCAAAAGACTGAACATGGCTGAAGCTTGGGACGAGCAGTTTTAGGCAAATTTATTGTCCATTTGGATCTGTATATTCTGCAGGTTCTGATCCAAAGAATGCTTTTTGAGTAAATTTGAATATAGTTACATATAGCTGCTTCAAAGAGGTCAGCAGCACTGGACTTTCATAAGAATATAAAGGTGCAAGCCTATCAGGACCAGGTTCAGAGTCCTCTGCATGAGAAATTAAGGCAGCACTTCCATTAATGCATCCCTTTATTATTATCAAGCTTCAGAAAGGCTCATTGAATCTGAAATAGAGCATCGGTGAATAAGGGTGTATATTAACAGGAGTTTTGCCTTAAAAATCATGAGATGGGACTAAGCCCCTGGTGGACGGGCATACAGAAACAGCTATACTTATGAAAGTAGCATAGCTTATTCTGCTACTCTTTGCGTAGCTCCCTTTAAATCTTTCACTTGGCTCTTTCCATGAGGCTCCACCACCTGGAGCCAGAGCTTAGTCTCAATTTACTGAGGAAACCTCGAGATGGGACAACCTCTTTAATTTCTATTTGTAAGAGATAGCTGAATATTAATAGAAATCTATAAATTGAGAACAGCACCTGGGAGGTGAAATATGTATTTATATTAATGTTGTTAATGAAATCCATGCTATGGATGGTTTGTATATTGGAAGAGTCAATAAGATTACTTGTAACTGCATCCTATATATTAAATGCAATTAGATCGTTTTGACAAAATGTTTCCCAAAAGTCAACAACATTTATGTGATGTTATTTTTGTGCACACTCTGTACTCCTCTCTCTTATGTACGAACAATGTACAGTTTTACATGATGTACTATTAATTCAATAGTATTTCAATACAAATGTATGTATTGTATGATTATGATCTTATTAAGTATGATTATGGACTGGTCTCTATTCTAATACTCTTGTTTTGCAAGCTTCTATGCAATAATTATTATATTCTTTATTTACGCACTAATTTAGTCATCCTTTAAGGCATTATTCTCGAGACCAGGTTTAAAGGTTTTAAATCATATTTAAAAATAGTTGAATATCTAAAATTTGAATGACTGATAATGAGTTCATATTTTTACCATATGGTAAATGATATGATTAGAAAAACTCTATAACAGTAGATATGTAGAAGTAGCTATGTAGAAGGCCTTTGCATGCCCTCAGGTATCCTGGTATTGCTTCTGCAAACTCTAAAGTTACACCACTTTATCTATACATCTACATCAAGCACACACAAAGCAGCAGGTATTGGAAAGTTGATGAGCAAATCTCCCCTTCATCTCTAAACTCCTGGGGTATTTGGTCTACTCTCGCCTCCTCTCCCTCTTGCTGTTGGAGTTCCTCAGCGTTAAGTCCTAGGTCCTCTATCTATACACAGCCCCTACTGGACAGACTATCAGCAGATTTGGTTTTCAGTACCATCATTATGCCAATGACACTTCTTACTGTGACATCCACCCCTGCTGTAAAGAACACAAGTGACTGTCTGTCCGCTGTCTCTAACATCATATTCTACCCTTTCTTACTGTGGGAACAATAAAAACTCAAATTCTTTCCTTGATCCATTCCCATCTGGATTACTTTAACTCATTAGAAATTGGTCTACCCCTCATTAGACTCTCCTCTCTGTAATCTATCTTGAATGCAACAGCCAGGCTCGTCTATCTGTTTAACCGGTTACCCATTTAGTACAGGATTCAATTTAAACTGCTAATTCTCACCCACAAAGATCTCCATAGTGCTGCACCTACCCCCTTCCACTACATCTCATCCCTTATTTCTGTCTACCATCCTACCTGTGCTCTTCATTCAGTCATTGCTTTACGACTAACATCCACCATGATCCGAACCTCTCACTCCCGTCTTCAAGACTCCTCCCAAGCTGCACCAGGTCTCTGTAATGCCCTACCCCAAACAATTAGGTTAATACATAACAGTACCTTCAAATAAAGCCCAGTCGAGAACTAAAGCTGGCCATATACTTTAGGGCTTGTTTTTGGAGAAACAGGGTAGATTATGAGCTCAATTGGAATATGGCAGTGCTATATAAATAAGGAAAATAAATAAATGTAGGAAAGAGGATAAGCAGTTGCCAGATCTTTTAGTTTCCTAAGAAGAGGTTTGGGCATGTTTAAAGTCATCATATCATCTACTGCATTAGATATATGTCAGTTCCTGTAAGCTGCTGTCATAAATAGAGCCAGACTGAAGGTAATAGCATACATGCTCTGCTTGAGGTGCTTCCACTGATAGGACAACAATGATCCAACCTTTATAGCTACTGTTTTTTGGCCCACATAAAATACATAAAATAACATAAAATATATTCCTATTAAAGGGAACATGTCAACATGAAAATGCAATGTCAGCTGCAGGTAGCATGTTATAGAGCAGAAGGAGCTGAGCTGAGCATCTATATATAATTTTGTGGGAAAAAAATTCAGTATAACTGTTTTATTCATTTAATTTCCGGCTCATTCTGGGCTTTGAAGTCAAGGAGGCGGGGCTATCAGTGATTGAGCCTTCCCTATATGACTGTGCATACGCTGATCACTGATAGGACCGCCGCCTGGACTTCAAAGCCCAAAACGAGCAGGAAATTAAATGAATAAAACAACGTTTATAATAAAGTTATACCAAATCTTTTCCCACATTATTATATGTAGATCTGCTCGTCTCCTCCTGCTCTATAACATGCTGTCTGTACCTCAAACACCATATTAAACATGACAGGTTCCCTTTAAACAAAAATGCTCACTAAGCTGCCAGTCTTGGGCTCCATGCCCTGTGTGTCTACTTTACAAATTCATGTATGAGCAGATGACTTTATGAGCACATTATGAACTTGGGGTAATGCTCACTAAGCTACCAGTCTTGTGTGTGTACTTTACAAATGCATGTATGAGCAGATGACTTTATGAGCACATAATTAACTTGGGGTACACCAAACATACAGGATGTCACTGAAAAAGGGTTGTCCGCTGAGGACAACTTCTCTCCATATGCTGTGTCCAATTTCATACCTTCAACGGCAGACAACATTACTGCTATGGGGCTCAGGGAAGAAGGGCCCTGCAATGTAATGCAGCTGCCACTAGAGGGAGCTCAGAGTTAAGAGATTTTTCCCATCCACTGAGCTCCCTCTAGTGGTGGTGTCAGGCAGCCAGCATAGTAATAGAAGGGAAGCAATGATTTAGAGCTGCATACAGAAAATTTATGAATGCACTTATGCCAGTTGTGTGACGTAAATACTTTGAGGAATATGATGTTTGAAATGAGCGCCATACTTATAAAGCACTTGTTCCACTTTTTCTTACATAGAAGTTGGATAAAGGGGGTGATGCCACTAGGGAGAGCTCAGAGCAAAGAGATTATTACAGTAACTATATAAATTCCTATGCACTGAGCTCCCTCTAGTGACGGCAGCAGGCAGCCAGGTTAGTAATAGAGGAGAAGGGAAGCAATGATTTAGAGTTGCATAGGGGAAGATTTAACAATGCATTTATGCCAGTTGTGTGGCATAAATACTTTGAGGAATATGATGTTTGGAATGAGCACCTGTTCCACTTTTTCGGACATAGAAATTGGATAAAGGGGATGAGGCCAAGGGCAACTTTTTTTTTGTTACATTGTTTTATTAAAATTTTTCCTCTCACTAAAAAAAAAGTTTATCAGAAATCTCAGGCATTGTGCTTTGCCTTCAATGTTGCCTGGGAGTGTTTGACGCACACGTACTAGCAAACTGAGTGGGGCTCATACTAAATTTTGCTATGGAGCCCTATGAAATTTTAGTATGCGCCTGTCTGTGTCAGATCTGCCCAAGTTGAATCAGCTTGAAAGGACACAATGTAACACTACGTTAAAGTTTGCCAGCACCGAAGGCTCGAATGGGCCTCCTATAGTGCTACATTGAAATGTTCAAGCACTTGTTTCCTCCATCAATGTCAGTGGAACATGAGGGGTTTCAGAAGCAAAACCCCTGAAAATTAGCTGATTGACTGGGTGGCCACTTTAGAAACTGGGCAAACCCTTGACAGGCTTATATATGCATATATTAAAAACAACAATTGTTACGGAATGAAATTTTATTTTTTGTAGGTGATATTCACTAAAGCTCATTCATTACTTTGCAAATTGGTAATTATGCTGGTACATTTTTGTATTGCCTAAATTAATAGATAGTACGAATGTTTGAAAGGGAAAACATAAAGATAACAAAAAGCTATACAAGTATAATGGATTATAGAACATGAGAATGATTTCAGAATAATAACACAACAGCATATCTATTAATAATAGCTTACAGCCTAAGCAGCTGAATTATTGCAACAATGGGTGCGTGGATAAAGCACATTCTCTGATGTAAATCCAATTTGCAAATATCAGTGGAAAAACTGAACATTTTCTAGACTAATTTTCTTTTCAAATAACGTTAAGATAAATCAAAGAAAAGTAAGCATTTTTTGCTCCTTGGTATGTCACAATCCAATCACAGTAGAATACATCTAGCTGCATGAAACGCTTTTTAGAAGGCATTCTGTTATATAAACTGACCATGCAGTTCCTAGACAAAAAGTGTAATTAGCTATGGTAAACTTTGACTAGAGACAGCCACACTATAGGGTTCATAGAAATATATGTGCACTGTATAGGCCCTTACAGAACCAAAGGGATTCCAATGGCAACCATACATGGTTCCAAAGAGCCTAGGAGATAAGCTTCAAGGGATCCTGTCATCAACTTTATGCTGTCCATACTAACGGCAGCATAAACTAGAGACAGATGAGTTGATTTCACGGGTCTGTCATTTAAAAGTTAAAAGTAAGTGGTTTCCTAGATCCAACATCATAATCATTGCAGATTAGGCCTGGAAAAGAGTCAAGGTAACCTGAGAAGAGTCATAAATTCCTGCTCTCCTTGCCCATCTGCTGATGATTGACAGTCTTATACCTAGTTTTCTCCCTCAGCAGATGGATGGATGCAGGAGATTATGAATAACTATGACTCTTCTCAGGTAGATTTGACTCTTTTCAAGGCATGTGCTGCAATGAATATGATGCTGGTTCTTGGCAACCACTTACTTTTAGCTCATGAATGACACATGGCTAAATTCAGCATTTCTGTCACTATTTTATGCTGCCCTCAGTAAGGTCGTCATAAAGTTGATGACAGGTTCCCTTCTCTTTCAGTAGTCTGACAAAGCCACTACACAGTGGAGGGAGATGTCTGCTTCAGGCTCTGTGCACTGTATTAGTTCTGCTGGTCCTAGCTCCTGCTAGATGTTAATCATTGGGGTGTCTGTGTCTTGGACCCCCATGATCTGATATTGATGACCTATCCTAACAATAGGCTATTGATATTGAAACCCTGAAAAACCTCTTTTAGGATGGTTTCAAACATAGAACTTTTCTGGAGTTTTTCAGCACTTTTGTGTTTTAGACAAGTTTTTTTGCTCCAAAAATTCCAGCTCCAGAGGTTAGCTGAAGGCCTTTGGGAAATAAGAAACACAGGACACACACTGGTGTATATCTTCATTAGGGCTCATGAAGATGAAAGTAAGGGCTCCGTGCCTGTGCTGTGGACCACAAACTGGCCCGTTGCACTCCGTTCTGTGGACTTGACTTGAATGAAGGCCAAGTTTTTTCTTTTGCTTTCAGGAGGTACGGACCCATAAGCCCACAGAAGAGCTTCATAGTGCTTCCGATCTGTGCCTCCATTCCACAAAAGATAGGACATGTCCTATCTTTACCCGCAGCTTGTGGATCGCCGACCCATTCAAGTCAATGGGTCCGATGCATCCACAACAGAGTGCACACGGCCGCTGCCTGCGTATTGCGGACCTGCCATTTATCTTTGTCTGCATGAGCCCTTAAGTAGTATTATTTGTCTCTCACTTCTTTTAAAAAAACACAGAATGCTGGAGATTCTTGTGTTTTTTAGGTGAAATATGCAATGAAGAAAACGCTTGTGGTAAGACACACTGGGGGAGATTTATCAAGACTGGTGTAAAAAAAAATGGCTTAGTTACTGTGAGGAATATGGGGAAATATAATTTGATGCCTGCCAATTTTCTGTCAAGGGTGATGGGCAGGGGCATTGCTAGGTTAAAGCATTTGGGGCCTGGGCCCCTGATGTTTTGTCCCAGGCCCCGAATGTCCTGCCTGCCAGCTAGATACAATTGTATTGCCATCCTCAGGTTGGCAATACCATTGAATCTAATGCACTGGAAGATCTGAAGGACCTATGGTGACATCACAGGTTATGTGACCAGTAAAACAGGCAGTGGTATGAAGGACCTGCGATGATGTCACCATCATGTGACCAATGCAGGAAAGGACAGCAGTGAAGAGGAGAAGACCTAGGGGAAGAGGCTGTGGTGATGTCTGCTACATCAGGAGAGGTGAGTGAAAGGAGAGACAGAGCAATGCTGGGAGTTGGGGTTCTTTAACTGGGACTGTATGTTAGGGCTGAAGGGAGGGATGATATTCACATGGAACTGTGTGTTGGAGGTGGCAGGGGAGGGGGTCATGTTATTTACATGGGACTGTATGTTGGAGGGGGCTGGGGGAGGGAGTGATGTTATTTACATCGACTGTTTGTTGGAGGTGGCTGGGGCAGAGTAATATTTACATGGGACTGTATGTGGAAGGTGGCTGTGGAAGGGGATATGTTATTTACATGGGACTGTATGTTGGAAGCAGCTGTGGGAGGGAGTAATGTTATTTACATGGGACTGTATGTTGGAGAGGACTGGGGGAGGCAGTGATGTTATTTACATGGTACTAAATGTTGCATGGGTCTGAAGGAGGGAGTGATGTTATTTACATGGGACTGAATGTTGAGGGGGCGATGTTATTTACATGGGACTGTATGTTGAAGGTGGGTGGTAGTGGGGGGAATGATGCTACTTACATGGGACTGAATGTTGGGGTGATGTTTACATGGAATTGCATGTTGGAGGCGGCTGGGGAGGGGATGATATTATTTATTTGGTACTGTATGTTCAAGGTGGCTGGGGAGGAGGTGATGTTATTTACATGGGACTGTATATTGGAGGGGGCTGCAGAGATAGTATGATGTTAATGGCATGGGAATCTATGGCA
Organism: Rhinella marina; assembly: GCA_900303285.1. NCBI lineage: Eukaryota > Metazoa > Chordata > Amphibia > Anura > Bufonidae > Rhinella > Rhinella marina. Next base: position 50,591 of record ONZH01021210.1, on the reverse strand, counting down.
GAGAGAGGAAAATAGTGTTATTTACATGAGACTGTATGTTGGAGGGGCTGAAGGGAGGGGAGTGTTGTTATTTATATAGGACTGTATTTTACAGGGGGCAGGAGAGATGGTGTGATGTTATTTACATGGGACTGTATGGTGGAGGGAGGAATATAACTGCAGTGGCATTATAAATACTGGGGGCACGTCAAGGTGAGCATTATAACAGTAGGGGGCAGCATAAATACTGGGGCACTATAGGGGTATTTTAAATCTAGAGGACATTAGGCGTTCTTATTACTACTGGGGGCTCTATAGGAGGGACTTATAGATCTGTCTTATTTCTTCTAAGCACTATCGGGGGGCCTTACTACTACTGAGGGGTCTGTAGAGAGCTTTATTACTACTGAGGGAACAATTGGGAGGGCCTTATTTCTACTGGAGGCTCTGTGAGGACATTATTAATACTGGAGGGCTCTAATAACGCTCTTGGGGAGCGTTATCACTGTTGGGAGCACTGTAGGGGGCAGTATTACTAATGAGGGCATTCTACAAGGGAATTACTATTGGTAGGACTTGAAGAAGCACTATTACTATGGAGGGCACTGATATTTCTTCAGGATAGTATTTGGGGGTATTGGGGAGCACAGCGAATAACACTGTGGGGACTCCATGTTGGGGGATTATGATAGAAATGTGAGGAAGCTCTGCACTCTGCAGAGACGAGACATGGCTGAAAGAAGTTGTCCAGGCCAAATGGAAAAGATGATGACAGAGAAGATCTACATCAGAGGAGACGTCACCTGGGAGGCACTGGATGTGACAGCGATGTGCTGCTGTATAGCAAGTACAGCAAAATGCAAGGGGAGGGGGGGGGCGACTTAGAGAACTGGGCCATATTCATTGGGGTTTGGCCCCCGGATCTTTTGAGACCCTAGCAACGCCCCAGGTGATGGGCATCTTGCATAGGAAATATGCTCCACAGGTCGGCCAGCCTCAAACTGATAACATTTCACACCTCCTGCAGTCGTATGACCTTCCGTTCCAGAGTTATGATCCATATTGGGTTCTTGGACTTTTAGCTACCAGACCCAAAGGGAAGATGATTGGGACCCTCCCATCCCCTGGGCGTGACCGACCAAGGGTTAATTGCCCATGCAGGGCAGTAGCCTTTGTGTTTCTTCTGAAGGGAGGTCACATCATGTATCATGTTGGAAGACACCAGAAAACTCTGCTGACATTACTGCCTCCCATGTGACTCTGTGTTGATCGCTGCATCTGAGGGGTTAAATGGGATCCCCATTTCTCATCATTGCGGCAGGGTGTCTGCTGTATGATACAACTGCCACCCGTAGCAAATTAATTAGTCATGAATTGCTATAAATGTGCTGTTCCAGCATTTTATTTTCTCCATTATCATTATTGCCTATTTGTGTTGTTGTATAATTATTATGTTATGCAATGCTGCCACCATGTAATTCCCATATGCCTTTGCTCTCTGCTTTCTCCTCCCTTTTCTGTGACATCAGTTCCTGTTTTTCTCAGTTCCTCAGTTGCCTTCTCCTGCAACAGACACAGAGCTGGTGAGAGCATTCGTTTTTTACCTCTAATGTCCCCTAAGGTCCTCTAATATCCTGTTATATCCTCTAATGTCCTCCATATGTAAATCTTCAATAAACTACCAAAGCATCTTCATCTGCATCCTGCATATTGGATCTTCACATGCAACTGGTACCACAAACTATGGGATATTAGTGAGTTCAACTATCTACCATTGCTTGTACAGGGATTACCACTCACAACCAGTCAGAGACTTCTCTAACGTACATTTGTGGCAGAATAATAAATCAGGTATACCTGTACGTCACGGTAGCTGAGTGAATGAATGGAGCAGGCTGCTGCATTGAGCCCGCTCCATACATTCACTCAGCTACCGTGACATACAGGTATACCTGATTTATAGCAATTCATGAGTAATTAATTTGTAACTAATAAAATTTCTTCTCGAAGTTAGGTAACTCAACCAAATCGAATTTTTCAAAACTTCGCTCATCATTAAGAGTGACCATGGGCCTCTTGGGTGTGTAAGGGATCGTATCTATTTTCAGGTCCAACTCAGTTTTATTGGCACCAGCACACCAAAACAAATCTGACTAAACAGTTCAGCTAACTCACCTAAATACATACGCTGTTCACACACAGCTTTTAAGTGCGGCTTCCTCAGCCGATCAGTCCAGCAGCCTCCTGGCTGTGACTCCAACCGTATCCTTTGGAGGGAGATGGTCCAACAGTCCTCCCGACTCTGACCGTGTGACCCTCTTCTCCTAGGGTCACTGGGCCCCCCAAACTTCCAGGCTACACTGAGCCTTGTGGCCCCTCAGCCCTCGTGGCTGAGACCACAAAGAGCCACCGTAGGCTCTAACCTCTCAGGCCTCCTCAGCCTTGTGGCCCCCCAGCCCTGCTGGCTGGGACCACACGGGCCCTCTCCAGGTCTGTTCCCTGGGGCCCTCTCTCTCCAGACACTGAGGGCTGGTTTATCACAGCATTAATTACACCCAGGTGGCCTCACCTGTGGTGGAATAGGGATGTGGACTGGAATATCCACCCCCTCCAGACCTCTATGAAGCGTGAGGCCTGTCACTGCCTCACAGGTGCTTCTCTAATTAGTGCTCTCCTTGCCTGGGCTGTCAGTTTAGGTGCACGACCATGTCTTGGTAGGTTTGCAATTGTGTCATACTCCTTCGATTTTCGGATGATGGTTTAAACAGTTCTCCGTGAGATGTTCAGAGCTTGGGATATTTTTTTATAACCTAACCCTGCTTTACACTTCTCCACAACTTTCTCCCTGACCTGTCTGGTGTGTTACTTGGTGTTCATGATGCTGTTTGATCACTAATGTTCTCTAACAAACCTGTGTGGCCTTCACAGAACAGCTGTGGTTATACTGAGAGTACATTATACACAGGTGAACTCCATTTACCAATTGGTTGACTTCTAAAGGCAATTGGTCACACTGGATATTATTTGGGGGCATCATAGTAACAGGGGCTGAATACAAATGCACGCTACACTTTCCAGGCCTTTATTTATTAAAATTTTTTAAAACCATGTATCATTTTTTTTTCAATTCACATATACTTGCTACTTTGTGTTGGTCTATCACATAAAATCCCAACAAAATACATTTAAGTTTGTGGGTGTAACATGAAAAAATGTGGAAAAGTTCAATGAATATTTTTTCAAGGCACTGTATATATAACAGTACAAACAGGACAGAGCTATGTCTGTACACAGGGCCAATTCTGCCATGTGGCGAGATGAGAATCTCGCCTCATGCGGCAGTTTGCAGTGTTTTTTAGGGGGCGGCATCCACACAGAAGTTAACAAACACTGCTGGATACTGCCTCCTGTGTGCCTGCTCCCTGCCTCCAAACTCCACAAGCGGCAGGGCAGGCATTTTAGTTTCCGCTCTCTTCTCTCCTCCACAGTGATGACTGTGATCCCATCAGCAGTCAGCGTTGTGCAGAAGGAAGGCAGATAGCAGGACCTAGCTGGTTGCTCTTAATACTTGAGCACCGCTCTTTCTGTATTTCAGTGAAGAGGGGCTCCTGTAAATAGACTCCTCCTCTAGCAAGTGGGGCTAGAACGGAGCCCAACCTCCACCCACTCCTGATTGGCTGCAGTTCTCTTCACTAAGGAAGGCAGCCTGTTCTTCAGCTCACAGAAGAAGCCCCGCCCAACTCATGTTCAGAGTTTAACTGTGAAATGGCTGCTGCTGGCTGTAAGTAGTAACTGCCCCCCTCCCCTTCCCACATCACCTTTGCCCAGTCCTTTCAACATAGCCAGAGTGGCTTACACAAGATTGGGGTTTGATAAGACACCCCCCCCCATGTGGCCTCACTCCTGCCTGCGGCTGCCCCTCTCCCCTGGTTCTGCATATCACTGCTAGTAGTCGGACATAGTGGGAGGGGAGAGCCTGCAGACAGTGAGGAGACTGTAATAACCCTGTCCTGTGCACCCTTCCCCATAGCTGATTTCCTGGGATGTCTGGAGACAGATGTTCAGCCATGTGCAGGAATGTTAAGTGTAATGTGTGTGTTTACATATGTGTGTGTTATGTGTGTCATGTGTATAAATATACATGCATATACCTGTAACAGCCGTGTTGTGTGTATGTGTAATATGTATGGCAGAGTATATAATTAATATTGGGCGAACTTGTGTTTTAAGTTCGGCGTCCAAGGATCAGGTTATCGGAGAATCCTATAATGAATTCCATTACCACTGACGACAATGGAATTCTATGACGGCATGTACCACGGAAGCCTATAAGAGGGATTCTGTCCTAATAGAAGTCTATGCTGGCCATAGCCAGGGGTGGATTGGCCATAGACCTTACAGGGAAATTTCCTGGTGGGCTGATGCACCGAGGGCCACGTGAGCCCTCCTCACAACCGGCCAGTAGAGGTTTTTGGAGATGTATTTTGTGATGGACTGTGGTATTTGGCTCTGTTGGGGCGGTATAATGTGCCACAATATGGTATTGCTGGCCCTGCCTTCCATCAATTTGGAACCGACTACAAAAAAAGGGCCACTTTTAGTATTTTTTCCAGGGCCACTTTAAGTTCCCAGTCCGCCCCTGGCCATAGCCTATAGACAAGGGGTCAGCAACCTTTTTCAGACAGAGTGCCAATTTAAAAAAAAAAAAAAATCAAAGTTGAAGCGCTCGGCGTGCCGGGCATTACAGGACAGTCATATAAAACAAACTGTATGACATACACCAAATTACCATTCAGTGTGATCCCTTACCTTCTTAAATTTAAAACGTAAAAATGAATATATCGGAGGCACTCACTGGATGAACTGGACAAAAATTAGAGGGTGCTCTAACCCGGGTACCCAAAAAAACCCGTATATATCAAGAGAGATTAACGTAACAAAAAAAGGATAAGCACTCACCCTTTCTGGAATGTACAAAGGATTTAATTAAAAATTCAAAACACCAATAAAAATTATGACAAAATTAAAACAAAAACGCATAAAACATTCAGCATACAAATGTACAATGCATAAATATTTCTCCCACTAGTTTGGTCTCATAGACTGCCTGCCGATATTGTTGGCTACTGATGAAGGTGCAGGTGGCACCGAAACGCTTTTAGTCGTGGTAACCGCCCCGAGAATCAACTATATCCAGCCTGGCTGTAAGAAAATATGTCTTTGTAACAAGACAGAACAATTAGATGAAATCTATCTGTCTTTTGAAAGCCCAATTAAAGGAGGAACGCTAGGTGCCCGGAACCAAGTACCTGTGAGTGGAGGGGAAGGTGAAAGACCGGACACCAGGAGCGTGCCGTAACTGGGAAGACGCCAATCATCGTGTACCGGCCACAAATGAGAGCGAGGCGTGGGTGGAATGGACTAAGCAGTAAAGGTATGGGTAAGTGCACTACCCGTAATACCTAACAATCCAAACTAACAACCTTGTCTTGAAAATCACGGCTAACATTATCCCTGAACGGCAACACCTCCCAAACATAAAGACTGTATACTAATTCTTATATGTATATCATCATACTAAAGTAAAGAGAGAAGTGTCCGGATTATTTATTGATCCATAAGGATTACAGTCTGACCCCAAATGGGGAATATGGATGCGGAAATATAATTTACCAACAAGATACATCAAAAAAGAACAATATCGGCAGGCAATCTATGAGACCAAACTAGTGGGAGAAATATTTATGCATTGTACATTTGTATGCTGAATGTTTTATGCGTTTTTGTTTTAATTTTGTCATAATTTTTATTGGTGTTTGGAATTTTTAATTAAATCCTTTGTACATTCCAGAAAGGGTGAGTGCTTATCCTTTTTTTGTTACCTTCTTAGATTTGGTTCATACGGGGAGACTTTGAGCTAGACACTGGTCCCTCTGGAGTCAGCCTGCTTTGTGAAGGGCAGAGGAAGCCATTCATATGTGAGATCTGTTCACATTAATATGTCAACCCACAGACTGGCATGCAAATGCAAGCAGTCAAGTTTCTCTAGAAGTGATTTCTAACACCTGAAAAGGGACAGCGGGAGAGAGTTATCAAAACTGGTGTAAAGAAGAACTGGTTTAGTTGCCCATAGCAACCAATCAGATTCAACCTTTAATTTTTAACAGCTACTTTGTAAAAGGAAAGATGGAATCTGATTGGTTGCTATGGGCAACTAAGCCAGTTCTACTTTATACCAGTTTTGATAAATCTCCCCATGTGTTTTCTTTGGATGTTTCAAGTAATGTGCGTAGCTTTTCACTGCTCCTTTGAATCCACCTAGGTCACAATATATGGGGCACCAGTATATGGGGGACCCCTCCACCAACCATGCACTGACAGTGCTGGGGAGGAAAACCCTCACTCAGTCATTTTAAATGTGGGCTCCCCACTATTAGTAAGTGCATGGTTGGTGGACGGGTCCCCCATATAGTGGCGTCCAATACACTGACCCCCCCAGTAATAATCAGAGCTTAGCCCCATGCAGGCTTACCATCCTCCATCTCCCCCACGGTTGTCAGAATCATGCATCCCATCATTCCCACATGATGCCCCCAGCAGTCAGAAACAGGTTCACTATGGGGGGGGGAGGGGGATGGCGCACTGCGCTACCAATGAGAGGGGCGTAGGAGTGGAGGGGGAGGAAGCACTGCGCCACCAATGATGATAAATATGTTTAATAAAAGTACAGGAGCGGGTGCCTGCGCAGAATCACATAGCCAGCACCCGACCTGTATGATAGGGAGCTGCAATACGCCGCAGTTAACCCCTCAGGTGCGGCACCTGAGGAGTTAACTACCGCTGATCGCAGCTCCCTATCATACAGGTCGGTTCAGGTACAGGTTAAACATAGTTATCATCATTAGTGGCGCTGTGCGCCCTCCCTCCCAAACCCCCAGTATAATAAACATTGGTGGCTCACTGCTCCCCCCTCCCCCAGTATAATAAACATTGGTGGCAGTGGCCACAGTGTCCCCTTCCACCCCCCCCATCTTCATTGGTGGCAGTGGCAGTTCCAATCGCTGCAGGGCTCCGATCGGTTACCATGGCAACCAGGACGCTACTGAAGTCCTGGCTACCATGGTGAACTCCCTGCTGCTGTGTGCACAAAGCCCAGGGCAGCAGGGAGAGTGTACAGTCCTATTCACCCTAATAGAGCTCTATTAGGGTGAATAGGACAAGAGTTCTAGCCCCAAGGGGGCTAATACTTAGTAAATAAAAATAAAAAGTAAAAAAAAAAAAAAAAGCCCCAATATATTAAGTTTAAGGGCCCATTCACACGACCGTGTGAATGTGCAGTGCCCGGGGTGCCGTGGTTGCTACGGGGGGCGACCCTTTCCCCCCTCCAGGGCCCTCTAAGGTGATTTTCCTTTATGTCCCAGTGGTAGGAGTGCCAAGGGGTATTTAGGCCACTCAAGTCTTTGGTGGGATTGTCACGGTGTTCCTACCTTGTAAGACGAACAGGCCCCAGGCGGTGGCTCCGGCTGCAATAAATTTACTAGTAGTAGTAATTGAGGGTCGTCAGGTGGGAATGATGCGCAGACTTGTATGAATGGTCCAACGTAGTTTTATTAACTTAACTTTGATAGCAGATAACTAGGTTCATACTTCAACTTGGTGTCCAGCAAGTGCAGCTATTACTTATACTTGGCAGATGCTTGGAAATTCAGGTTTCAGGCTTCCTGTTCTAAGCTGAGGCTACCTCTTAAGTCTGGCTTCCCTTGAGAGTATTGTTGTGCCTTATTGCAGGCTATATTACTCTGTCTTTAGGGTACAGCAGAGCTGAAGGTGCTCCACTGTCCTTCACATGTCCTCCCTGATCAGAGTACAACTCTCCACTCAACTGTCATAACTGTCATTTTTCTCTCACTGCAGGAAGTTGGAAGAGCTTAACTTCTTTCCAGCAGAGGGGGTCAGAATGGACTAAGGACTGTACCATTCTGGTAAAACTACATCTAAATCTGCCATAGTATTAACTGACACCTGCTGGTACACCAGGTACATTACATGAGAAACAGTTGTATAACATTGAATACAATACATATTAATGCTGGTGATGACATTAATGCATAGAATTACATTTCCACAGTAGCACACAGATAGAAGCTGGTTACGCAGAGTTGTAACACTACTCTGGGGTGTTACATTCCCCCTTACTTAAAGTCAAGCCGTCCTCGGCTTGTGCTTAGGAGGTGCTCGTAGGGTACCCAAGGGAAATTAAAGTGCTGCATTACGTATCTGGAAGACTGACATAAAGCTACCAATAGGTTCCTGCCCTTGTGAGTAGGGTGTCCAATCACAGTTTCCCTCTCGGTATAACCAGTGAACCAAAAAGTCTGCACCAAGCAATCATTCCTGGCTTTCTTTTAAATATTCTGGCCACGAATACCAAAGGAAGCATGGGGGTGTCTTTACTCTGTAATCCCACCATTATGCAATGAAAGCCTACAAATAGAAGGGTGGCTTCATACTGTAATCCCTTCCAAGGACCAAGGCCTTATAATGCTTTACGCTTTGTCACCTTGATGACTGCACAGGTAGCTAAACTAATTTCCCTAAGACAGGTGCACCATGTCTTAGGACATTTTGAACTAGGAGGAGGAAACGGTCCACCTTCCATAGTTCCATGAGGGTTACTCCCTCTTAACTCATGTTTTTAGCAGCTGGGTTACCCTTTACGTTGTTAGATCTGCTTGTGACTCTACCACTTGGTCCTCCCTATGTAGCGACAGCACATGAACCAAAGCACAGAACATACTGGCTCCTTCCCAATTCTGTGGAAAGAAAATGGTTAAGGGCATATGCAAATACCATAAAACGCCTACTCTTTCTAAACTACCACAAGGTAAAGTGGGACCAGAAATACTTTTGAGTCCTCAGAGGCAGTCCATATGAGCAATAAAGCAAGGTGCTAACTATCTGGCTAACAATATAAAATTCCAAGTCCATTCAAAAAGTGCATATGAGGTTACATTGTTGTATTCAAAAAGAGTCCATAAAATGGGCAAAACAATTATGAATGTTGCTGAAATATAAAACATTAGTGCAAAAATGTAACAGTAGAAATCACAAAGAGCTCAGGTATACTTTTGAGTCTATTCGTTGGGTGCTGGCTTGTAACGTTGCAAAACTGGAACAATTGAAGAAAAAGTCATTTGTAATCCAAATGAGGTAGAAGACAACTCAAATAGGTTGTATTCCTCATAATCTGAGGTCTCCTATAGGAATGGCTGGGAGTCTTTGTCTTGGTCGCTGCTGTAGCTGAAAGTCCCTATAACGAACAGGCAGCTGACCTCTAGTGTTCCGTTGGGATCTCCGCAGAGAAAGTTCAGAGTCTCCGGGGACAGAGGTAGAGTCCGGAACTTGTGAGGAAGGATCAGTAACCAGCCTTGGCTCTGTAGATGCAGTGGTCTCCGAAACTGACATTAGTATACGGATTTGAGGTTGAAGAAACCACTGAAGGGGGGTCAAGCATGGAAGACCATTCTGTTTCCGGTTCGGTTTCTAGAGATAAAGGTAGCTCATCCACTTCTGGTTGCTCCTGAACAGGTTCCTGGAGGCATTTCTTGAGTCTCTTGCGATGTACTCGCTGAATACCTTTACCCTCTCTCTGGATTTCATAGACTTCCGATGAGGGAACAGCAACTACTGTATATGGCTTGCGTTCCCAGCGACTATCCAGCTTGCTTCCTGGGTGATTGTTTTTGAGCCAGACCTGGTCTCTTGGTTGTAAAGGTTCAGCATGAGCATGAATATCAAAATTCTGTTTTTGTTTCTGCTGAGCCTTCTCTATTTTAGATTCCACAATTTCTCTGGCATCTTCTAGACATCTCTGATGCTCTTTTACCCACTCAGATTGAGGAAGGAGTGGTTCAGAGTCTGACACGGGGACATCGAGGGTGTGGTCGGCAGGTAAATGACCCTGTCTTCCAAACATGAGATAGTATGGGGTGTACCCGGTGGAGCAATGAGTTGTGTTATTGTACAGGTACACTAGTTCAGGTAGAAGTAATGGCCACTCTGCCCTCTTGTGAGGTGGCACAGCCTTGAGCATATTGATTAATGTCTGGTTCATTTTTTCGCACAGACCATTTCCTTGCGGGTGATACGCAGTGGTCCTTAGCTTTTTGCAGTTGTAAAAGGCACAAAGTTCATAGAACAATTGAGACTCAAATGCGGATCCTTGATCAGTGAGTATTTTGTCTGGAGACCCATAAGGTAGAATGAAACTTTTCCACATGGCAGCTGCTGTAGTTTTAGCAGTTAAGTCCTTTACAGGTACAGCCACGACGAACTTGGTGTAGTGGTCGATGTTTGTCATTGCGTAGGTATATCCAGATCTGCTGGGTTCCAGTTTCACGTGGTTGCCACAATTTCCAGAGGACTCCTACTCACTATTGGATGAAGGGGTGCTCGCTGGTCATGCCTTTCTCCTCGGGCTACAGCACAGGTGGGACAATCCCGGCACCAGGCTTCAATATCACTTCTCATGCCAGTCCAGTAGAAACGCCGTCTGATGGTGGCTTCTGTCTTTTGGGTCCCAAAATGACCAGACCTGTTATGGTACATGTCCATTACCATCTTAGCATCTCTTCGAGGCACTACTATCTGATGGAGGCGCTCACAGATGACTGGATCAAGTGTTCTCCTGAGGAGCAGATCTCGTTGTAGGAAGAGCAGTTTCCGTTGTCGCCAAAGGCGAACTAGCTCCGGATCAGCTTTCCGCTGCTGGATTCTCTCCGGTATGCGCCCACTGGAAAAGTAATCCAACAGTTCTCCGATGACTCTACTCTCGGCTTGTAGTTTGAGCCAGAGCTCTTTCTCAACTGGAGGTGAGGAATCACCGGTCTTTGGAGAATTATTGGCTTTGGAGGGTTTGCGTCCAGTGTGCAGGGCTTCCTGCCTGGCAAATCGGGAGTAGAATATGGGCATTTCCACATCTTCCCATTGCTCATCTTTGCAAATTAGTTCTTTTTGAGCAGGTAGTCTGGATAAGGCGTCAGCATTATCATTAGCTTTGCCGGTCCGATACTTGATGGTGAAGTTGAAGTTTGCCAATCTAGAGGCCCATCTTTGCTCTAGAGCTCCTAGACACGCAGTGTTTAAGTGAGCCAATGGATTATTATCGGTGTAGGCAGTGAAAGGCGTGGCTACCAGATAATCCTTAAATTTCTCGGTTACAGCCCATACCAAGGCTAGGAATTCCAACTTGAAAGAGTTATAATTCTGGTCATTCCGCTCTGGTTCTCGTAAAGACCTACTGGCATAGGCAATGACTCTTTCAGTTCCGGCTTGTGTCTGAGATAGTACAGCTCCTAAACCTTTCTTACTTGCGTCAGTATAGAGGCAGAATGGCAGGCTATAGTCAGGGTAGCCCAGAACTGGTGGCTCTGTGAGTTTTTCTTTTAACAGTTGGAAAGCGGCTTCTCTCTCTTCATTCCACTCTACCGGTATCTTAGCATTCTGAGAGCCTTTAGGATGACCTTTCAAAAGCTCCTGGATAGGCTCCGCAATCTGAGCGAAGTGAGGGATAAATCTCTGGTAGTAACTTGCAAATCCAAGAAAGCTCTTGACTTCTTTGATTGTCTTAGGAGATGGCCAGCTTTGTACTGCAGCTATCTTATCAGGGTCTGGTTTCACACCCTTCGCACTCACGACATGTCCCAGATATTTCACTTGGGGCTTCAGTAAGTGGCATTTTGAAGGCTTTACTTTCAATCCATAACGGGCCAGTGTCTGGAACACCTCTTCCAACTGCTGTAAATGTTCTTCATAGGTCTTGGAGTAGACAATCACATCATCCAAGTACAGCAATACAGTCTCAAAGTTTTTGTGTCCAAGACATCTCTCCATGAGTCTCTGAAATGTTCCAGGGGCATTACATAATCCGAATGGCATGTAGTTGAACTCGAACAAACCCATTGGGGTAGTGAAAGCTGTTTTTTCTTTATCTTCTGGCGCCATGGGGACTTGCCAGTATCCACTGGTTAGATCCAGGGTTGAAAAATAAGCAGCAGATCCCAGGGCTGCTAAAGACTCCTCAATTCGTGGCAGTGGGTACGCATCCTTGTGCGTAATGTTGTTGATCTTGCGGTAGTCCACACAGAAACGAATGGTTCCGTCTTTTTTTACAAGGACCAAAGGGGCAGCCCAGGGGCTGTGACTATCTTGGATGACGTTAGCCGTCTTCATATCCTGAACCATCTTCTTCACCTGCTGGTACATGGCAGGAGGCACTGGCCTTTATCTCTCTTTGATTGGAGGATGAGTGCTGGTTGGAATACTGTGCTTTATGAGGCTGGTTTGACCATAGTCCAGAGGGTGTTTGCTGAAGACTTGGTGGTTTTCCTTGACTAAGTCCAGTACACCTTTGATCTGTTCAGAAGAGGTTGTGGCATCTCCAATATGTATTTCGGTCCACCAGGGCTGCTTGGGTGGATCTTGAGCTGCCTCCGCTGTTTGAAGCGATTGTTGTGCAGCAGCCATAGGGGGATCCAGGATGTCTTGTAGACGGACGTGATATAGACTTGCCACTGGATAGAACTTTTTTAATTCTATGATTTTGTCACTTAGATTGACCAAGCGTATGGGTACATTCCCATTTGACACAGTGACCAAGCTCCTAGCGGCTAGGATTAGAGGATGATCTCGTAGATGCAAGGGTTCCACAAGGGCTGGGTAATCCTGACCTCGGACACCGATGCAGGCCTTGCACCATATCAGAGTCTCTGCTCCAGGTCGGAGTTTGATAGGTTGAGCATCCTTAATGCGAACACGGCATATTTCACCCTGGCGGTTGCCAAATTTTTATTGGGCAACTAGCACCTGGATGGTCTGGTTTACGGCATGTTGCGTTACAGAGGGTGCAGTTACTAGAGCTTTCTTCAGAGCTTCCAGCACTTCCGTGTAGCAGTTGCCAAGTACATTCATCCCCAGGACAACAGGGCAATTGTCATCTTCTGGAACCTGAATCACGACTACCCCTTGATGTGGGAGTTCGGTACCTTCAATCTGTAAGGTAGGTTCCCAATAACCTAAGATAGGTACTGTTTGGCCATTAGTGGCTATGATGTGGAGCCAGGATTCTGGAGGTTGTGTCAGCTGGGCTCCGTTCTGGCATTTTGTGAACGCTGCTGGACGGATGGTAGTTACTTGAGATCCGGTATCAATTAAAGCAGAAAACTTCACTCCATTGATGCCAACTTCAATCACGGGACGAGTGCCCACATACTTAGGCATAAAAGCTGGATCGTTGGGACCTAGTGTTCTTCCTCCTGAGGGGCGGTCCTTGGCCTCAGGGGATACTCTTTTAACTGCCAACACTCCCTTTCAGTGTGTCCAGGCTTCTGACAATGCTGGCATATGCGTTTTCTGGAGCTACGATATCCAGGATTTGACACTCTACTGGTCAGCCGACGTCGCTCTTCCCGTGGACCGGGTGTAAGATGACCTTGTGAAGTGGAATTCCCCTTCTCAGCCTTGGGCTGATGTTCCAATCGCTCTAGCTGCTTCTTCATTCTCTCCACATTCTCAGCTAGGAGGGAGACTTGAGCAGTCAGGGCCACGACAACATCTGGTGCAGGTGCCTGGGACCCATGTTCAGCTATCTGGCCATAGACAGTAGGTCGCATGACAGGCGATTTCTTCTTGACTTCAGGAGGTTCAGACTGCTGACCTTCTCCCAAAATGCCAATAGCAAGCTCCTTAAAATCTAAGAACGGGGTATCTGGGTGTTGAGCTGACAGCATCTTTAGCTGACGTTTGAGGGATTCGTCTAAGACACCTTCAATAAACTGTTCTCTGAGGGTTTGATCTTGTCCCTCAGCTTCACGGGGGTCTATGTGGATAACTGCACGCAGAGCTTCTTGCAGGGACAGGGCAAAGTCTCTCAAAGTCTCCTTTGACTGCTGTCGCTTTCCAAAGAAGCGCATCTTTAGCTCAGAGGCGGTCCTAGTTTCAAAGGTGGTACTGAGCCTGTCTAGGATCTGCTCGGCTGTTTTTCACTCCGGCCTAGGCCAGGACTTGACCTCCCGGAGTGCAGCTCCCTGTAACTGGCCAATCAGGATCTCCACTTTCTGGTCCTGAGATACTGGATATAGCTTAAAAGTAGCTAACATTTTATCACGGAATTCCCTGAGTGCATGGGGTTCTCCTGAATAACGTGGGAGCCAAGGTGCTCCAAAGTAATATGGCATAGTCAGAGGCATGATGCATGTGGCTGCAGAAGCTGCTGGTGTATCACCGCAGTCCAAGTGGGTGCTATCTTCACTGTCAGACATGGCTTTTGCTACCTTGTATCAGACTAGAGGGTACAGTGCCAATTAGAATGCAATTTAAGTACACGTTGCTATGGGTAACAGCAACAAAATTGGTGCGTGGCTCCTTTAAGAGTCGCTGCAACTTCTCTATTTTGTAGAGTATGATGCTCTAGCAAGCAGATTATAGCCCATAACAGTCTTTAGCAAGATTATTTTCCCAGTGGTACTCACTCAGACCTCTGGACATTGCTTCTTAGGATCCAGGAAGAAAGAGCTGCATTTTCCCTTTTCCAAGATGGCCGCCGATTCACTTCCTGTATGGGTTGCAGTTGATTTCTTTGTCCTCCTGGGAACTTGTACTCTGTACTTTTGTTCCTCCTGCTGGAAGATTGGTTCCTCTGTGGAGGCGGGCTGTTTGGGATCCTCCCTGCTGCTGGGTGGATGATGCCCACTTCCAAGATGGCTGATTAACCCCTTTTTTGCCACAGTGCAGAAACTAATATAGACTCACACTTTCCAGTAGTAAGTAAATGCAATAAAGTCTCTTGTAGGGGGTTTTATAGATAGAGGGGGGCTTCCTGAGCACAAAAATTAGATCCTGTTTCATAACATTGAATACAATACATATTAACCCCTTCGCGCCCAGCGCCGTACATGTACGGCGCTGGGGCGATGCGGGCACATGGCGCCCGCTCGCGGGTGCGGCGGGCGTCATGGCCGGCAAGTCTCTGCTGTTTCTAACAGCAGAGACTTGCCGCTACTTACCGCCATCTGCGGCGTCTTCCTGGTTGATTAGATGCCGTGATCACACGTGATCACGGCATCTAGTTGCGTTTCAACCCGGAAGCATTCGCTTCCGGGTGGTGTACAGACACCCCGTGTGGCCAATCGGGGTGTCTGTACACCATATGAAAACTGTAATCCTCGCTGGTGAGGATTACAGTTTTCAAAGTGCAATTCTTATTCTGGCCACTAGATGGCAGGCCAGGATAAGAAATGAGCAACTCATGGATTTCTGAGTCTATAAAATCCATAATTGCTCATAAAGAAAAAAAAAGCCACAATATATAAGCCCATATTTGAGCTTTCTAATAGTAAAAAAAAAATATAAAAAAAATGTTAAAAAATATATAAAAAATAAAAAAGATGTAAAAGTTCAAATCACCCCCCTTTCCGTATAAGTAAAAAATAAATACCTAAATAACAATAAATATTGACATCATGGGTATCACCATGACCGAAAACGCCCGTACTTTTAAAATATAAAAAAAAAAAATTCCAATACGGCGAATTGTGTGGCGGAAAAAAGCGTCCAAATGGCGATTTGCCGTTTTTTGTCGCTTTTTTTTTCTAAAAAAAAATTAAATAAAAAGTGATCAAAAAGTCATACACACCCCAGAATGGTATCAATAAAAACTTCAGATCGTCCCGCAAAAAATGAGCCCCCATACAGCTCTGTACACATAAATACCAAAAAGTTATAGGGGTCAAGATTTGACAAGGAAAAAAAAAAAAAAAGGGCAACTTTCTAATTATTTTATCACTATGAAAACGCAGGAAAAACTATACATATTAGGTATTGCCGGATTCGTACTGACCAGTAGAATGAAAGTAACGGATCAGTTTTAATGCACATCGAACGCTGTAAATAAGAAACCTGTAGAACTGTAGCGGAATAGCGTTTTCTTTGCAATTTCACCCGGTTTGGAATTTTTTTCCCGCTTCCCACTACACCGTATGCAATATTAAATGGTGGCGTTGGAAAGTACAACTTGTTCCGCAAAAAACAAGCCCTCATACAGCTATGTGAACAGAAAAATAAAAGCGTTATGGCTGTTTGAAGGCAGGGAGCGCAAAACGAAAATGCAGAACCGAAAAAAGCTCCGGGGGTGAAGGGGTTAATGCTGGTGATGACATTAATGCACAGAATTACATTTCCACAGTAGCACACAGATAGAAGCTGGTTACGCAGAGTTGTAACACTACTCTGGGGTGTTACAAACGCGCCCGCATCTATTCCGCAATTTTGCGGAATAGATGCACCCGCATTTACTTCAATAGGCAGCGTGCAAACTTGCTGAGTCTCCGCAAGAAATTATAGAACATGTCCAAGAATAGGCATTTTAAACAGGGCGCCCAGCCGTGTGTTCCACAAATTGCGGAACACACGCCAGGCGACATCCGTGGTATTGCGGATCCGCATTTTTGCAGATTCGCAATACTACAGCCGTCTGAACGGCCCCTTAATCACTCCCTTTCCCAATTTTACATATAAAATATATTAACAATAAATAAACATTTTACATATCGCCACGTCCGAAAAGTCCAAACTATTAAAATATAAAAAAAATCTCCTTTGCGGTGAATACGTCACAGAAAAAATAAATAAATAAAAACTGCACAATTCGCCATTTTTTAGTCACCTTGTCCCCCCCAAAAATAGGATATGACTGTTCTATTATGGGCCAGACGTTCCATCTTCTCCTCCAAGTCTTTTTTAATTATAATTATATGTATTTAAATTTGGAGACTAAAAATTTAGGGCTCATTCAGACGACTGTATGATATCCGCAAAAATCCGGATCCGTTTTTTGCGGATTACATACTGACCCATTCACTTCTATGGGCCCTTTTTTTCCATTCCATGACTCCGCAAAACAAATGAAACATGTCCTATACTTGTCCGTGAAAATCAGGACATAGCCCCATTGAAGTCTATGGGTTCGCAAAAAAACGGAATGCTATCATCCGCAAAAAAACGCATCCGTATTTTTGCAGACATCATACGGCCGTCTGAATGAGCCCTTAATTTGGCTCCTAAATTTTTCAGTTCAGGAGCTTGAAAATCAGGAAATCTCGCTCCCCACGAGAGTGTGTTTCCCGCCGACAACTCTTTAGTCAAAACTGGCCTAAGAGTATGTAGACAAAGGCCCTGATTTATCATACCTTCAGTACAGAATTCTGGCATCAAAAAGTCACAAAATAGGGCTTTTGCAACTTTTTAAACTCACTTGCGCAAAATTTTGCGACTTTTGGCATGTGTACACCACTCACTCCAGTTTTGTAATATGGGTGGGGAAGTGGGTGTGGTTAGCTAGGTTAATGAGTTTCACGCCAGATTTATCATTGCAACTTTTTTTTAAAAAGACGCAAAATAGTCGCAATCTCACTCCAGGAGGAGGGTGGAGTAGGAAAAGTGGAGGAGCTTCTCTAGACAGAAGTGTTAGGTTTAAGGACAAGCCAAATTTATCAAACAACCTTGATAAATGTGGCACAAAGTACTCCAACATAGACACAGGCAAAACTGACTTCATATATTCTCCTAATGATTAATTTCCCCCTAATGCCCCTTTCACACGAGCGGGAGAATCGCATGTCTCCCGCAACGCATCTACAGGGCTGGTCTCCGACACTGACTTGGATCGCATATAATGCTATGCGATCCCTGTCCGTGCAGAGTCCAGCCCTGTAGATGCGTTGCGGGAGACATGCGAGTCTCCCGCTCGTGTGAAAGGGGCATAAGAGTTTTTCAGCGTGTGCTTCAGGGCAGATTTGGTGCCAAAAAATTTGCCAAATCCACATGAAATCCACACTAAACCGCATAATAACTGCAACTAAGTCCTATTTATCACCATTTTAGTGTATTTTTTGTGAGATTTTTATGTGGTTTTTGTTACAGATTTTCTGTTTATGTTAACAACCCCATTAAAGTGTGGGCAAAACCACTTTTCACAGCAGTTCAATTTCCACACATAAAAAATAAGCAAAGTGTACATGAGATTTGGCAATTCCCATTTATTTTGCAGGTACGATGTTACGCTGCACACACACAAACCACACACATGGGCTAAATGATAGCCAGCATCTGTGGCCTCATGCACACGACGGTGTCTGTTTTGAGGTCTGCAAAACACGGATGGTGGCCGTGTGCATTCTGCGGAACGGAATGGGTCCGCATCCGACCTGCAAAAATACAGCCCGGATGTGGACCCAAACCACGGTTGTGTGCATGAGGCCTTACCATTAGCTAAACCAAAGATGCAGCCGAAGTTGCTCAGTTCCTCTTCCATTTCTTCTTTCGGCTAAATGTTCTCTAATAATTTATATGATCTGGCTGCAGAGAAGCTGTTATACCAGTGGCGTAATTACCGGGAAAGCGGCTGCTTCGGGGCCCAACTTGACAAGGGGCCCGGCCGCCCGGGAGCAGTGTCTCAGAGTCCTCTCACATATTACCCAGTAATACAGTCTTTCAGGCCGGGTCCCACCTTCATATATAGAGTGGTCACACTGGGGGCCCGGGCCTGTTGTCCATTATCCCATAGATTAATTAAAAGATACCCGCCCAGTCCACCCCACATGATTCTGCAGCCAGTGTCTACATATGCTAATTAAGCCCGCCCACCAAGTTCCTGAGTCACCTGATCGGAAGGGAAGCAGCAAGGCAGCACCACAGCAGCACACATCATTCAGTTTTTCAGGTATGCTCCCTTTGCAGCTGCAGCCAAGTTCTGGGCATGAGGAGGGAGGGCACTCAGGCCAGGGTGAAGTGGAAGAAACTGGTCTGGACTGGAGACTAGTGTGGGAGTCTGGGGGAGAATAGAGGAAAGTCCAGGTACAGCAGGTTGCAGGCAGTGCAGCTGCCACAGCAAAACTTTCCTCCTGTCTTATCTGCTATAGTACAGAAGGCTGACACAAGAAGAAGTGGGCAGAAGCTGGGATGGCTACCTGGCAGCTGCATGCTGAAACCTACAGGTAACCATCCCAGCCTCTGCCCACTACTTCCTGTGTCAGCCTTCTGTGATAAAGCATGCAGTACATGGCAGCCTCCCCTACTACTGCATATTTTGGCACTCATATATGCATACATGATGCCAGGATGGTCCTGGGCTAGCATAGGGTATGTGCTTATGTGTGCCATAATAAGCACTAATACATGGTGGAACAGCGGTCAGAGAGGGGAGGCTGCCATGTACTGAAAGCTGTACAGGAGTTTGGGATGAAAGTTCAAATCTCCCCCTTTCCCAATGTTTTACCTAAAGATAAATAAACATTAAAAAAAGAAAAGTCTATGCCATGATTGCAAACACTTAAAACATGGCTTTGGTGACCAACTCCAGCCCACACACACAAAAAAAATGAATAAGGGCCCATGTACACAACCGTATGCCCTCCGAGACATGTGGTCCGCATGTCCTGAAGCTGCATTGATCATGTGCACAGGAGCCCACAGCATCATAGGTTGCTAAAACATATGATTAAGGGACAATTGTCTCACGGACGTAACTAACCTATGATGCTGTGCGCTCCAATGCACATGATCAATGCCGCTTCAGGACATATGGTCTACTGACGGACCGTATGTCTCAGAGGGCATACGGTTGTCTGCATGGGGCCTAACAGTGAACAAAAAAATGTATGCACCCAAAAATGAACCCAATAAAAACTACAGTTCATCCACAAAAAAGGCCCTCATACAACTTTTAAATTTTTTTTGCAAAGGTTTTATTTTAACTTCTACCTCTCTGAGGTTTTTTTGCCTTTGCATTTTTGTTTTGCACTCCTCGCCTTCTCAAAACCATAACTTTTTTATTGTTCCGTTCACATAGCCACATGAGAGCTTGTTTTTTGCTTAAAAGGTTTCTGTCACCAGTTTTTTCAGTATGAATCAGGCTGACTTTAGAGATGTGCTAATGTCACCTTATTCCAAATATATATATCTGTTTTATTTACTGGTGCCCCCCTTTTTTATATAAAATGAACTTTTATTTTATGCTAATAAGGCCTCTAGGTGCAAGGGGCGTTACCCCTGCTCCTAGAGGCTCTGTTGATTGACAGGCCCAGGCAGAGAAGAAACACTCCATTCACCATAGCTTGCATGGACCTTCAATGATGTCATGACCATGTGATCAGTCACATGGTTTAGGAGGAGACAGGCTGTTTGTGTGATCCTAACCATGTGACTGATCACATGGTCATGATATCATTAAAGGTCCTTGCGAGCTATGGTGAATGGAGTGTTTCTTCTCTGCCTGGGCCTGTCAATCAACAGAGCCTCTAGGAGCAGGGGTAACGCCCCTTGCACCTAGAGGCCTTATTAGCATAAAATAAAAGTCCATTTTATATAAAAATGGGGGCACCAGTATATAAAACAGATATATATTTGGAATCAGGTGACATTAGCACATCTCTAATGTCAGCCTGATTCATACCGTAAAAACTGGTGACAGTAACCCTTTAAAGGGGTTGTCCGGGTTCAGAGCTGAACCCAGACATACCCTTATATTCACCCAGGCAGCCCGCCTGAACTGGGCATCGGAGCATCTCATGCTCCGATGCCCTCCCTTGCCCTGCACTGGATCGCGCAGGGCAAGGGCTCTTTTATTTGCATAACACACTGCCGGGCAGAGGCTTCCACCAGGCAGTGAGTTCGGTGCCGTCACCGGCTGTAATGGGCCGGCTTTAGCGCTGCCCTAGCCATTTTGCTGGCTAGGGCAGCGCTAAAGCCCGCCCATCAGCATCGGTGACGTCACCGGGCTCACTGCTGGGCGGAAGCCTCCGCCTGGCAGAGCCCGGAACGTCACCAGAACCGGGCTAAATGCCTTTGCCCTGCGCTAATTAGCGCAGTGCAAAGGAGGGCATCGGAGCATAGGATGCTCTGATGCCCTGTTCAGGCAGGCTGCCTGGGTGAATTTAAAGGTATGTCCGGGTTCAGCTCTGAACCCGGACAACCCCTTTAACAAGTTGTACTTTTCAACGCCACCACTTAATATTGCATAGAATGTAGTGGGAAGTAGGAAAAAAAACACAATTTTGCCACAGTTTTAAAGGTTTTTTGTTTTTTTTACTGCGGTCACTATGCAGTAAACCTGACTTGGGATCTTCATTCTCCAGGTCAGTATGAATCTGGTGATACCACATATGTATAGTTTTACATGCGTTTTGATACTGAAAAAAAAATAAAAAATTAGAAATAAGTACTATGTAAATTAAAAAGTTCCCGATCTTAGAGGCAAAGGAGGAAATAAAAAAAATTTAATTATTAAAAGGGTTGTGTAATCTTAAAACGTTGGTGGCATATTGCTAGAAAATGCCATCAATGTTAGATAGGTGCAGGCCCACACTTATCTCTATAATAAAGCACCCAAACTGAAAATAGCCAAGTGCGCTGCTCATGTCATGTCTAGCATCTTATTACTTTCTTAACGGGGGGTGGCGGGCCCCGCACAAAAATTTGCTGTGGGGCCCAGTCATTTCAATCTACACCCCTGTGTCATACCCATATGGCCTAATTTAGTAACTGATATATACCACTTTGGAAAAAAATCTGCGACTTTTCCTCACTCATGCCACTTTTCTGACAGGTTGAGAAAAAGGGGTGTGGCATGGGCGGGGAAGACGGCAGGCCAGCAAGCCAGTCTAATTCAACATTTTCAGTTTTTCAGCGTGGCTGTGCTTGCATACTATAAAAAAAGGACCAGCCTGTGTGCGCTCCCACAGTCCCTGTCACCAGAGAGGCCAAATTGTTTCCTATAGTGTGCAAGCACAAGCACCATGCTGGATTGCAGGGTGACCGTAACCATAGAAATGAGCATAGTATAATGTAATGAAAAATGAATCCAGCCAGCAAAGGAAGAAATATGTGTACAAATATGTGCCCCCTTACTTAGTGCCCCCTTACTTAGTTATGCCATATGTGTGGCCCCTCATAGTAGTTATGTCCAGATATGTGCAACCTCACAGTAGTTATGACCATATATGTGCCACCTTAAAAAAACAAAACAAAAAAACAGTAAATACTCACCTAGTTCTTTCAATGCTCATAGCTTTCCCTACACTTCCCAGCAGCAGCACAATATATACACATCTGCTGGGAAGCACCGGCAACAGTGCTGAATAGTGAAGCAGAGAGCTGCTGGCTCCCTGCTTCACTATTACAGTCAGCTGTCTCTGTGTCCTATGGATAGAGGGACATACCTCAGCCATTCCAGGACCATGGGACAGCCACTGAAATCCGGGACTGTCCCGCCAGATCCAGGATTTTTGGGAGGTATGCTTTCAGACAGTAGCAATGTGCAGTCTGAGCGTGAGCTGCTGCAACAAATTAACTGACTGAGGCTTCTCTCACCCTCAGTCAATCAGTAGAGCTGGTAGACCAGTCACTCTGTGACAGACTGAGGGGGAGAGAAGCACTCCAGGCCCTCGTAGCTCACCTAAAAGTCTTGCAGTACTTTTTTTTCTCCTGTGCTGGCAGTGGGGGATGTGGCTTAGCGGACTTGAGGGGCATGGTTAGAGTGTCCGGCTTTTGGAGGTGAAGCATGTGGCCACCCTATCGGTATGTGGTGGGAACACTATAAGCTACAAGGTGACCATCATAACCAAAGGACAGAAGGGGGCCCCGTTTCAGAGACTGAAATCTTCTGAGGATATTGTGGATATCATATACTTTTTACATCTGATAATATAGAAATTGCATCCCTTTAGGCAGGGAGAAGGAGAAATTGAACAGTTTGATTGCAAGAGGGAGAAGCATCCTTATAATGCCACAGTCCTTTTAGAACTGCCACTGAAATCTGAGATGGTTGGAAGGTATGTGTGTATAAAGGATACCTCCCAACCGTCTTAGATCCAGAGGGACAGTCCCATATTTCAGTGGCGGTCCCGGTGCGGGGGAGGTATGTCCCACTTTCTGGCAATAGGAAGCAGAGACAGCTCCCTGTAATGATGAAGCAAGAGTTGTCTGTTGGCTCCCTGCTACATCATTCCTCCCCCTGTCCCCCACACTGCAGGTCTGGGCAGGGGGCAGAGCCGACTGGGAGCTCCATGTGTCCTTCTTTTGGTGTTGGAGCTGCTGGGGAACGAGGTAAGTACTGTATGTGGAGTTTATTTTTTTTTACTTTACTGGGCATATTACTGTCAGGGGGCACAGCTGGGCATATTACTGTGATGGGGCACAACTGGGCATATTACTGCAAGTGGTCACAACTGGGCATATATATATATATATATAAGAAAAAAGGGGAATTTCAGTCAGCACATCCCAGTGCGCAGGTGCACGTTGCTATGGCTAAATGCACAAGGAAAGGAAAATACATACAATGCAACGGCACACTGCCAACCAGATAAAGCACAAAATGCCATAGTAATATGAGGTATTCTGAAGCTAATGCTATGCTTGTTTAGTAAATTAGAGATTCTTGGCAAATATATTTTGTACAAAGTTACCTGAGCCCGTCCACCAAATTGTCAAGGTGATCTCTTGGTTGGCATTGTGCCGTTGCATTGTATGTATTTTCCTTTCCTTGTGCATTTAGCCATAGCAACGTGCAACCGCGCACTGAGGTATGCTGACTGAAATCCCCCTCTTTTTCATTGTAAGTTTGTACTGGAGGTGTGGCTACTTCATTTGGTCATGCACTCCTGACTAGCCTGTCTGCCCCATAGGCTGATTTTAATTAGTGTAACTATAAAGCCGAGTGGACTCGGCATGCATGTTGGTACCTGCATCCCTGAATTAGTGGAGGCCTTTGAAGCACCAGAAATGGCAAAAGGCAGAGTGGATCCAGCATGCATGTGGAACCAACACCCCCTGATTATACGGAAGCCAAGGTTGGCACAAACAGGTAGGAAATAGTGTTAGGTTTCCGTCCTACAGAGATCATCTTGACGTGTTGGTGGACGGGCTCAGATAACTTTGAACAAAATATATTTGCCAAGAATCTCTCATTTACTGAACAAGCATAGCATTAGCTTCAGAATATACCTCATATTACTATGGCATTTTGTGCTTTATCTGGTTGGCAGTGTGCCA
Organism: Rhinella marina; assembly: GCA_900303285.1. Lineage (NCBI taxonomy): Eukaryota > Metazoa > Chordata > Amphibia > Anura > Bufonidae > Rhinella > Rhinella marina. The sequence continues at coordinate 26,507 of ONZH01021210.1, read as the reverse complement.
TTGCATTGTATGTATTTTCCTATATGTATGTATATATATATATATATATATATATATATATATATGTATATATATATATGTATATATATATATATATATATATATGTGTGAGTATATAACGTGTGTGTATATAGTCACTAATATAGAGCTGTGTGTGTATAATACGTGTGTGTATAACACATATGTGTATATATAGTATAACGTGTAAAGCTGTGTGTATAAAGAATACAATGTGGAGTTATATTTATATATGTGTGTGTATATAACAAATATGTTTATAGTATACAGTGCAGAGCTGTCTGTGTGTAAATTATGGAATGTGTGTGTGTGTATAGTCACTAATATAGAGCTGTGTGTGTATAATGCATACAGTGCATTTAATACAGTGTGTGTGTATAATACGTGTGTGTATAACACATATGTGTGTATATAGTATAACGTGTAAAGCTGTGTGTATAAAGAATACAATGTGGAGTTATATATGTGTGTGTATATAACAAATATGTTTATAGTATACAGTGCAGAGCTGTCTGTGTGTAAATGCAATGTGTGTGTGTGTATATAGTATACAGTGGCGGTCTTGACCACCACGCAATGTCATACATCACCACATCTTTCAGTGGGACGGACAAAAGAGCCTACAGCTCCTGTCCCTACTCTTCAGCAAAAAAAAAAAACTTAGTCCGCCTGCGTCTCGGCGCAGGTGGATGTGATGATGTCATCTCGCCGCTTGTGCCTGGACAAAGGCACTGAATCACATATGGCGACATGGAGCGGGAGTGAGGTAAGTTCCTTTTTTTTCCGGTAGTTCAGATGGGAATAAAGGCAGCACTCCTGGCGACATTAGCGTCATACTAGGGGCCACAGTGGAAGACGTTATAAATGTGCATAACTGCAGGGCATTATAAAAAAAGAGGGCACTGTTGGGAGGCATTATAAAAAAGTAAGTGGTGGGGGACATTATAAATAAAGTGGCCATTACTGTTGGGGGCATTGTGGGGGGACATTACTATGGGGGGCTTTGCTGTTGGAGAAGCAGGGATGAACCATCAATGAGGCGCTTGCCTCAGGGTGTGCCATCTAGTGGCATGTGGGGGGCGGCAGCGATGTGGAGGAATACTTATGCACAGTGACAGCCATGGAAGCATTATAATGAGGGCAAATTGGGTTACCGCCAGGTGCTAATGACTAAGGACCCATGCCAATTATCCATCATTATAACTCTCCCCTGCTGTGAAATCGTCCTTCAAACTGCATCCTCCACTCTATCCATAGCTGCGGTGAATCCTTTAGTCTCCAGACTTCCGAGCCACTAGGTAGCAGTATTATATTTTCCTAGTGCTGGTAGCCAATGAGCAGCACTGCTGGTGATGTTTAATACTGCTGCCAGTTTTGCGGTCCCGCACACAGCAGCCTGATAGACATCATATGAAGACTCCTCTTCCCAGCATCCTCCTGGTCAGAGGAGTCGTCACTGCAGTTAGACCAGACACACATGGGCGAGTTAAATGCGATAAACTTGCAACGTGTGTCAGTGTAAGGTCCCGTTCTGGCCTCGCTCCTCTGACAGGATCGCACAGCATTATAGTGATTTATAATGCTGTATAACCCTTAGAGTTCTAAAAACATCTAAATTACACTGACATAATGCTGTCAGTGTAATTAAGGCTGCCACCTTGACAGTATCCCACCGGCTAGGCCGGTATTTTGCTTAGATTGCAGGAATATTTTTTTTTTTTTAAATGGCGATAATGATTGCCAGTAATTTCGTAAGACAACCTCAATGGTTCCTCAGTCAGCTGTTTCTAAGCTGCTAACTGGGGAAGTGAAACCACAAAACCGCCAAAGGTAGTGTGCATTGATTGATATCCTGTTCTGTTAGCCACTGATTCTTCTACAGTTGGAAAGAGCTGTCTCCACATAGATTGATGACCTATTTTGTTAGCCACTGATACAAGTAGTGACCCCATGACAGAGTGAGTAGAGTATCAGCGGTAAGTTTGTGTTGGCGTCACTGTTTATTTTTCCCTTCTTCTGAAGAACAACCCAAAAAAACATATCCTGTCTTTTAAGCATCTGCCTTCACATGGTCAGTAATTGATCAGTATTTGTAAGGCAAAACAGGAGTGGGTCCAAAACAGAGATGATGTGATAATATCAAATATTTGCATGTCTTCTGTGTTTTGGATCCAAAATACTGCAAAATACTGACCGAGTGATTGAGGCCTTATGGATGCTCCAAAGACAAGTGATTTCCACTTTTCGATTCTTCTGACAGATTAGGAGAAGGGTAAAATAAACAGTGATGTCACACTAGTGGCCCAGACACAGAGTTGTAATGATGGCAACAGAATGAGGAGTCAACATAGTATCCCAGTCACAGATTGTGTGTGTGTGTGTGTGGGGGGGGGCAACAGAAGTGTCAGTAAAAGCACAAGATGGTTGCAGTAGTAGAATATGGCAGCAGAGGAAGCAGGTGTGTGGCAGCATCAGAATATTGGCTGAAGCACGTGGCCAGAAGTAACAGGCCATATTTCACAATGTTCTGCTGTGACAGAACACTTCAGTCAGAACATTACTGCCAGAATGATCTAGTCTGATGCAAGAGGAACTGCTTTGTGGAAATCCTGGCTGATCCACGTCTGATGCATCTTTATTAACAATATGGAATCTTTTTTTGTGTACAGAGCTGAGAAGCTGTACTAGCTGCCTGTGGATTTTTTCTCAATTCCGTCATCTGAGGAGCAGATGGACAGCTTCTCTCTAACCTTATAAACACTCATTAATGCTCAATCCTTACCTTACTGATAAGAATGTGGCTTAAATAAGTGTTTATGACCTCTCAGTAGTTTACAGATAAGGGTAATTAGATGACCGGCACAAAGTGAAAGTGAAAGTACCAGTCACCCAGCTAGACAAACAGTTAACCTTTTGTGACTGAACAGCTCAATATTTTTAAGACCAATTGAAAATATGATTTATAGCCAAAAATAAGTGAAATGCAATCATAAAAAAAATGACTCCAAAGGTGTACATAGCCTTTAAGTTACTTCTGACATAGTTACTGCTGCATTTGCAGATCACCCCCCCCTCCAGCCTCTCCCAGCAGTCATGGCAGGGAAGCATGAGCTCAGTGGGCTCCCCCAGTCAAATCCTCATGAGGATGGGCGATGGTGCACATAGGTAGCGACCAACTGACTATATATTCTACAATTAAAGGCTTTCTTGAATACTGCCCCTAGTGCTTGTCACGTCTCTCCTTATTCTCAACTCACAATGAAATGGTGGAGACTGCACGGGATGAGGCTTTTAAAGGACTGTGACATCACAGGGGCTGGCTAGCAGCGGATTGGTTGTCTGCATGGCATTATGAGTGATCTCGCGTTCACAGACTTTTTACTTTGTAACTTTGTAACACGTATTGCTGCCATTTTAGGGAATAAAGGATTCGTTACCATGAAGCGCAAGGAAATTTGGATTCATTGCGAATCAAATTTTTCCTAAACTGTTGATTGAATTCCACTTCAGAAGCTTTGATTCACTCAACACTAGTAACTGCCTTTTTTTTGTTAAATGTGTGTGAAGAATGGTGTATTATTTATTGATTTTAGATGTTTTAATGAAGCACAGTACTGAACAGTGGAGACGTTCCTCACTGCGCTGCCCATCTGTTTTTACTGCACTTCAGGGTAAGTTTTTTTCAATAAAAAATCTAAAATCAATAAAGTATATTGAATTTTTTTATTATCACTTGCCCTACACAATTTAAAATGTGTACGGAGATGGAATAAAATAAAAAGAACCCCCCCACACACACACTTTTGATGTGCCTTATATGCCACAATCAGCATACATTGGGGTGTCTATGAATTTATAGGGCATGTTTGGTTTTATCTAAAAAAATACATGCCATAGAATAATGAATTTAAAAAAATGATTTATGTACCAATTAAGGTGAGTTCATATCACCGTTATGGATTCCATTATTGTTTTCCGTTAGGGTGACTTCACATCACCGTTATGGATTCCGTTATTGTTTTCCGTTAGGGTGAGTACACATCACCGTTATGGATTCCTTTATTGTTTACCGTTAGTGTGAGTTCACGTCACTGTTATGGATTCCGTTATTGTTTTCTGTTAGGGTGAGTTCACATCACCGTTATGGATTCCGTTATTGTTTACTGTTAGTGTGAGTTCACATCACGTTTATGGGTTCCGTTATTGTTTTCCGTTAGGGTGAGTTCACATCACTGTTATGGATTCCTTTATGGTTTACCGTTAGTGTGAATTCACATCACGGTTATGGGTTCCTTTATTGTTTACCGTTAGTGTGAGTTCACATCACGGTTATGGGTTCCGTTATTGTTTTCGGAATCCATAAGATGGAGATCAAAACGGGAGCCTTTAAGAGGCATTCCGTTTTGATCTGTCACAATAGAAGTCTATGGGCAATCATAATGGATCTGTCTGGTTTCCATTATGCAGGACGGAAAACAAACATCCGTTCTGCATAATGGAAACCAGACGGATCCGTTATGCTTGCCTACAGACTTCTATTATAATAACATATAGTACATACATACATATATTATGATCGAAAGGAAAATTTTATGCCTTTTAAAGGCTTCTGTTTTGACTTCCATCTTATGTATACCGTTATTTTCCATTCTAACCATGTTATAATGGAAAATAATAACGGAATCAATAACGGTGATGTGAACTCACCCTTAGATTAAGGGTTCACACATTATGTTAAAACATAGAAGGTGCAACAGCACTCAGCGAACACAGACATCAAATCGAATACATATAATACCGCCATACTCACCATCTACACGATGCTTGCGCTACATTGTAAATGTGAGATTCTTGGCAGATAACTTTATATAAAAAAGCTATCTGTGCCCGTCTGCCATACCAAGGCGATCTCTTTAAGACGGGAACCTAAAAAGCCATAACGCTCAAGGAATACAGGTTCCATATAATGCTGAGCCAACTCTGTTCCACCTCTCCTGGTACCAGTTAGGCCTCCAAATGCATATAAGGAGAGCAGGGCAAAGCTTTATACTAGCACTAATTAAAATCAATAGGTAAGGCAGACAGGTTAGTTAGGAGTGCACGACCGAAATGGTGGTGGAGTCAGCCACGCCTCCACCTAAACTGCAAGAAAAACTGGGGGTCAGTCAGCACATCCAAGTATGCAGGTGCACGTCACACAGGTGTGGCTGCAAAATAAAATGGTAAAACATAGAAGGTGCAACAGCACTCAGCGAACACAGACAGCAAATCGAATACATATAATACCGCCATACTCACCATCTACACGATGCTTGCGCTACATTGTAAATGTGAGATTCTTGGCAGATAACTTTATATAAAAAAGCTATCTGTGCCCGTCTGCCATACCAAGGCGATCTCTTTAAGACGGGAACCTAAAAAGCCATAACGCTCAAGGAATACAGGTTCCATATAATGCTGAGCCAACTCTGTTCCACCTCTCCTGGTACCAGTTAGGCCTCCAAATGCATATAAGGAGAGCAGGGCAAAGCTTTATACTAGCACTAATTCATTGTACAATGTAGCGCAAGCATCGTGTAGATGGTGAGTATGGCGGTATTATATGTATTCGATTTGCTGTCTGTGTTCGCTGAGTGCTGTTGCACCTTCTATGTTTTACCATTTTATTTTGCAGCCACACCTGTGTGACGTGCACCTGCATACTTGGATGTGCTGACTGACCCCCAGTTTTTCTTGCAGTTTAGGTGGAGGCGTGGCTGACTCCACCACCATTTCGGTCGTGCACTCCTAACTAACCTGTCTGCCTTACCTATTGATTTTAATTAGTGCTAGTATAAAGCTTTGCCCTGCTCTCCTTATATGCATTTGGAGGCCTAACTGGTACCAGGAGAGGTGGAACAGAGTTGGCTCAGCATTATATGGAACCTGTATTCCTTGAGCGTTATGGCTTTTTAGGTTCCCGTCTTAAAGAGATCGCCTTGGTATGGCAGACGGGCACAGATAGCTTTTTTATATAAAGTTATCTGCCAAGAATCTCACATTTACAATGTAGCGCAAGCATCGTGTAGATGGTGAGTATGGCGGTATTATATGTATTCGATTTGCTGTCTGTGTTCGCTGAGTGCTGTTGCACCTTCTATGTTTTACCATTTTATTTTGCAGCCACACCTGTGTGACGTGCACCTGCATACTTGGATGTGCTGACTGACCCCCAGTTTTTCTTGCGGTTCACACATTATGTGACAGCACTTTAAATACTGCGATAAAGGGGGTGGCAACACTTCACATACAGGCCGGGGGTTCATGGTACCCTTAATTCGTCAGTACTGCATAGTACTCTATGCGCTGCCACAGGACTCATCACTCCACCAAGATGAAGGGGCACCATTGCACGAGAACAACTGATCAACAGTACCATCATCTCTCAGCTAATGGCAGAAACTGACTGAATGCTCATCAGAGAATGACTACACTTAGCTGCACTCCTTCCATGCTTATACTGGCAGCCAGGCAGCCTCCACCTATCTCTCTCTCTCTGCCATTATTTTTGCCCCTAGTGACATTACTGATGTTCATGGACCCGCCAGTGCCGCCATTAACCAGCAAAGTAGTAGCAGAACTGCAATACTGCCAAAGAGTCTGGGCCCCAGGGAACATGAATAAGTGGCTAGACAACAAGGTATCATGGGCTTTGTGGAGGTTGGGACTGTACATTGGAGGGGGCTGGGAAGAGGGGAGTAATGTTATTTGCATTGTATGTTAGAGGGAGGAGAGTGATTTACATAGGACTGTAATAATAGACCAGTTAGTTTAACTTCTGTTGTGGGAAAATTTTTGAAGCACTCTTAAGGGACTATATACAGGGGTATGTGACTGTAAATAATATCATAAGTGATAACCAGCATGGGTTTACCAAGGACTAACCTGATTTGTTTTTATGAGGAGGTTAGTAGAAGCCTGGACAGAGGGGCGGCTGTGGATGTAGTGTTTCTGGATTTTGCAAAGGCTTAGGGTTGTCACGATACCAAAATTTTGATTCGATTTCGATACCAAGAAAAAGTATTGCGATACTCGATACTATTCGATACCACGCCGAAAAAATCAAACACCCAAAAATCTGTGTGCCCCCATCAGACCTCAGAGCAGCCCACTGTGCCCCCATCAGACCTCAGAGCAGCCCACTGTGCCCCCATCAGACCTCAGATCAGCCCACTGTGCCCCCATCAGACCTCAGATCAGCCCACTGTGCCCCCATCAGACCTCAGAACAGCCCACTGTGCCCCCATCAGACCTCATAGCAGCCCACTGTGCCCCCATCAGACCTCAGAGCAGCCCACTGTGCCCCCATCAGACCTCAGAGCAGCCCACTTTGCCCTCATCAGACCTCAGAGCAGCCCACTGTGCCCCCATCAGACCTCAGAGCAGCCCACTGTGCCCCAATCAGACCTCACATCAGCCCACTGTGCCCCAATCAGACCTCACATCAGCCCACTGTGCCCCCATCAGACCTCACATCAGCCCACTGTGCCCCCATCAGACCTCACATCAGCCTATTCTGCCCCCATTAGAATAAAATAAAAAAGTCTCTTACCTCTCCTGCGCCGCGGCTCCGCTCAGGGTCCGGCGCTCTGTGTCTTCTCCTCTCGGCGCTACACTGTCTCATGACTGCGTGCAGCGTCAGGTCAGAGTGCGCGCACTACAGTCTGACGCTGTACGCGGTCAGGACAGTGCAGCGCGGGCAGAGATGACAGAGGAGCGCCGGAGCCGCGGTGCAGGACAGGTAAGAGACTTTTTTATTTTATCTGCCAAAGGTATCGCAAAATAGCAAATTCCGGTACCAAATCGATACTGGTAAAAAAGTATCAAAATATCGATACCCTTGACATCCCTACAAAGGCTTTTGATACTGTCCCTCATAGACTTTTAATAGGTAAATTAAAGGGGTATTCTCATCTTAGACAATGGGGGCATATCACTAGGATATGCCCCCATTGTCTTATAGGTGCGGGTCCCACCGCTGGGACCCGCACCTATCTCCAGAACGGAGCGGGGAGCACTGCGGCAGGGCACCACCAGGCGCAGCTCCCCGCGCCGCTCATAGAAATGAATGGGAGCCGGGCCGTGCATGCGCGGTGCGCTCCCATTAATTTCTATGGAGCCGAAGGAAGTAGCCAAGCCAGCGCTCGGCTATTTTCGGCGGCCCCATAGAAATGAATGGAGGGCGGCTGCGCATACTAAATTGTAAAATGTTCTTATTAAAATTATAACATTTGTGTTGTTGGGGTCAATTTCGACCCAAGTCTAATATAAGAATAAAAAACAATAATAAGTCCCAAAACTGAACTCATAAACACAATATAAACCAACAGCCCACAGCTAGCTCTACCTCCAACAATTTGAGTTAGGGACATGTCCAGGCATGTATGGCCAAATCAGCTTACAGTTGGTACTTTGCAGAGTATACATCTTCAGTTTACACCATGCAACAATGAGGAGAAGATTAGATGCAAGCCAAATTCTGGATTATATCTTGGATGATAATGAATCAGAGGACACACAGCAGCAAACTGATACAGATGAACAGGTTTCTGAGGAGGAAGATGATGTGGAGTATCAACCGGAAGACACAGACAGTTCTGATCAGTCTGATGAGGAGGTCACCGGTGCTGAAGCTGCTCCCGCTGAAAGATTCAAATCCAAAAGTGGCAAGATCAGTTGGAGCTCAGTACCTCCAGATGTACATGGCAGGGCAGATGCTGCAAATGTCATAAAAATGACCCCTGGGATCACAAGGTTTGCTGTGACAAGAGTAAGTGACATCAAGACATGTTTTGATCTGTTTATGCCATTGTCAATAAAAAAAAGTAATTTTTGCTATGACAAACCTTGAAGGAAAAAAAGTCCACGGCAACATGTGGAATGACCTTCATGATGATGACCTGGATGCCTACATTGGTGTTCTTCTCCTTGCTGGAGTGTACAAATCCTGCAATGAGGCCACTAATAGTCTCTGGGACGCATCGACAGGCAGGAATATTTTCTGGGCAACAATGTCACTTCAAAAGTTTCAAATGATATCAAGAGTCCTCAGATTTGACAACAGAGACACCAGAACAAAATCTGACAAACTTGCTCCCATCAGGGATGTTTGGGAGAAATGGGTGCAGCTCCTTCCACTGATGTTCAACCCAGGGCCAGAGGTGACAGTAGACGAACCTTTCCGCGGAAATTGCCCCTTCCGGCAATACATGCCAAGTAAGCCAGGCAAATACAGCATAAAAATCTGGGCAGCCTGTGATGCAAAAACTAGCTATGCATGGAATCTACAGATTTACACAGGCAAGTCTGCAAGCGGCATCCCTGAAAAAAAACAAGGAAAACGTGTAGTCCTCGATATGACTACTGGACTGCAGGGTCACAACATTACTTGTGACAATTTTTTCTACCAGCTATGACCTTGGACAAGAACTTCTCAGGAGGAAAATCACCATGGTGGGCACAGTGAATAAAAACAAACCTGAGCTGCCCGCTGAATTGTTGCAGATGAAGGACAGGGCTCCATTTTTCTCAAAGTTTCTTTTTTACAGACACCACCACTGCTGTTTCATACTGCCCCAAAAAACGACGGAATGTGGTACTGATGTCCACACTTCACAAAGATGCAGCTGTGTCATCAGGAAGTGACAAAAAGCCCAGAATCATCCTGGACTATAACAAAAACAAAGGAGGAGTGGACAACCTGGACAAGCTTACTGCCACCTACACTTGCCAGCGAATGGTTGTATTTTCAAACATCCTTGATGTGTCAGCATACAATGCATTTGTGTTGTGGACCCACATTCACCAAGGATAGAATTCAAAGAAATAAAACAAGCGGAGGATGTTTCTTGAGGAACTAGGAAGATCCCTTGTCAAGGCGCACATTGACCAAAGGGAACGAGTGCCCCGAGACCCAGCCGCTGCAGCCTTGGTCCGACAACTCCAGAGCTCAACAAGTGCTTCGCCCACACCCACAGCAACACAAAGAGTATCATCACCAGCATCCTCCTCAACCAGCCCTGCCTCAACATCAACCACAACAGCCACAACCCCAGTGAGACCACCTGATTCTAAAAGAAAGAGGTGTCAGGTCTGCCCTAGCAATAAGGACAGAAAGACAAACACATCGTGCTTCGCCTGCAAAAAATACCTCTGCAAAGGACACACAAAAAGTGTCACTTTTTGCCACACGTGCATCTAAATACTAATGCATCTAAAAACTAGTACTTGATTTCTGTTGATTTGATTTGCTTGATTGATTGTTGTTTGTTTGTTTGACCTAGAAAAGCTACTTTTTATTATTATTGCTATTAATGTTAATATCATTTTCATCTTTTATTTGTATTAAAGTTCTATAAAAAAAAAAAAATCAGTTTTTTGCCTTTTTCATAAAGTAGTTAGATATGGGTCAAAATTGACCCGTAACACCATAGATGTTACTAGAGTTAATAATATAAAATATATATATGTATATTTTTTTTACATTTAAGAAATGTGTTCTAAAACCCTTCAGTAATAGTCAGGTAATATAACAAACTTTTTTAAGTTTATATTAATCTCTTGAGGTTCATTTGACAACATTTTTATATTGAAAATGAAGGGTATGCTCTCAAATGAAAGGCCCAGGGGGCCACAACAAAAATATTAAAATCAATCCTTCCATGGATGAGAAACCCTAACAAGGTAACTAAGAGGTAAGAAACAAATTGGATCATAAATAACTGTTTTAGGGTATCCTAGGGGTGATTTAAGACATGGGTCAAAACCGACCCATTAACATAAGAAAGAGTAACAGAAAGCTAACACAAGAGGAAGGTTAATAGCACCATTTCTATTTTTGCAGATGACACTAAGCTGTGTAGTACTGTGCAGTCTATGGAAGATGTCCATAAACTACAAGCTGGCTTGAACACTCTGAGTGATTGGGCATCAACTTGGCAGATAGGGTTCAATGTGGATAAATGTAAAGTTATGCATCTGGGTAGTAATAATCTTTGTGCCTCATATGTCCTAGGGGAGGTAACACTGGGAGAGTCACTTATAGAGAAGGATTTGGGTATCCTTGTAGATTGTAGACTAAATAACAGCATGCAATGTCAATCAGTTGCTTCTAAGACCACCAGAATATTGTCATACAATAAACGAGGCATGGACTCGCAGGGCAGGGATGTAATACTACTACTTTAGAAAGCGTTGGTGCGACCTCATCTGGAATATGCAGTTCAGTTCTGGTCACCAGTCCGTAGAAAGGACGCTCTGTGGCTGGAAAAAGTACAGAGGAGAGTGGCTAAACTGGGGCCTGGAAGGGCTTAGTTATGAAGAAAGATTAAAAGAATTGAATTTATTTAGTTTTGAGAAGAGAAGTCTAAGGTGTGACATGATTAACCTATACAAATATAGAAGAGGATTCTTGTTCAATAATTTTTATTGGGTTTTTAAATAAAATACAAATTTTTCTCAATAGAGAAGAAACAGGGAAAAGAGTATAAATTTCAGTAATACAGTATAAACAAAATTCTACACATAGTACAGTCAAGTTGTGTATATTTGAAGTGTTTGCTAGATGATATATAACGTGAGCTATCAATAGGGAGTGAACAGACATCCAAGCTTCTATCCAGCCATCCACTCCTTCCCACATACATAAACATATTCATACTCTGCCTACAGAGGGAAGGGAGACAACATTTCACGGGTGGAACATAGTAAACAATAAGTGAAAATATAAATATAGAACTACAGGTGCTCTTTTTGTCTTGACACCATTGAATCGAGAACTCTAAACGGATCATTAGGAGGACATCCTTGGATATATAGATCAAACGTTCACAAAGACTGAGTTTTCAGAGATCCAGGGAGTTATTCTGATTGCCTAATTGGTGAAAAACTGTTCTATGTCAAATGCCCTCAGAAGATAAGGGCGTACTGCCTCTGACTGGAGAAGCGTCAAAGCTTCTTTACTGTAAGAACTGTGAATCTGTTGAATAGACTTCCTCAGGACGTGGTCACAACAGGAACAGTGGACAGTTTCAAAAAGGGTTTAGATGAATTCTTAAAAGTAAACAACATTAATGCTTATGAAAATGTGTAGAAATTTGAGTCTAATTTCTTACTGAGATTCTTGTCCCCACCTATCCCTTGGTTGAACTTGATGGACTTATGTCTTTTTTCAACCGTATTAACTATGTAACTATATATGTTGGAGAAAGCTAAGGGGAGAGGAGTGATGTTATTTATATAGAACTATATATAGAAGGGGTTAAGGCATGCCATAATTCCTCAGAGTCTTCCCACTCCCAGCATCAGCACGCCTCTGACGCTATGCTCCATATCTACTCCCAGAGGTCGCAGTAAAGCTTGTACAAGCATCATAGACGCTGCATAGGCCATTTTACTCCTGGAAAAAGTCTAAGGTGTACCAATACGCCTTAGACTTTTCCCTGCCATTCGTCAGTGCAGTGAGCACTGTGAACGGCAAGGACAGCGATGCTGCTGCTGCCTGAAACAACCAATAACAAAGCTCCTTACAGTAAGGAGCTTTGTTATTGGTCAGTTTGAGCGGGCTGCCGAAACTTAAGGCACATTGCTCCATACCTCCCAACTTTTAAAAATTGCAAAGAGGGACAATGTCTGTGGTGCGCATCACGGCAGTTTTTTTCATACTAGACCATGCCTCTAACTCTGCCCAAAGCATAATTACTGGAGCCCCTGCGGCAATTTTTTTATTGTGCTTCAATGTCCATTTAAATATTAGCTAATAAATCATCAGATTATAGATATTTTAAGGTCCAAATTGCAGCAAATAATGAAGTTCTGGTCTAATATACAGGTAGAATCCATACAGATAGTTTAGTAAGGAGCAATTTAGTAAATTTATTAATGCACATTTATGCATTCATTCTCCAGGTCAAAAAGAGGGACATTTAAGGAGCAAAGAGGGACAGAGGGACTTGGGTCCAAAAGAGGGCTAATATTTAAAAGAGGGACACTTGGGAGGTATGTCGCTCTGAAGTGAGGAAGGAGGCACACGATCGTCACTGGCGGTGTAAGTGGCCTTGCTTTGTAGGGAAATTTTAGTGTGGGTCCCAGATCTGAGCGCCTTGTTTTTCTTTATAATGACGAGTCTAAGTCGCTAAGCCGAGTGCTATCTCTACTCCCTGCTGAGTGCGGTACTGAAGACTGCCTCAATAGAAGGTCTATGGGACCGTCTTCACTACCGCGTTCATCAGTGAGGAAAAGTGACTGAGCACTTCATACTCCTGATTATAGAAGTCAGCGAGGGTCTCAGCGCTGGACACGCCAACAGGAGACCAGCAGCAAGCAACACCAACCTTGGGTCTAACTACCAGCTGCAAGACAGCGAGGACGGAGGGAGACCCTCAGGGCAGGTCATTCTATTGTCCTATAGCCAGAAAAATAAAGGAGGAGCAGTTTACATGCAGCACACTGTGATGTTCCTGTGTGCAGGGCCCAGCACAAGCCTCCTGGCTGATACACAGATGTCACAGCATGACTGACTTACAGATACCCCTACTCCCACTGCCAATGCAAATCCTGGAGATAGCAGGGGAAGAAGAGAGGATACTGCAAGCACCATGAAACAGGAGGTTGCATGAGGGGTAGGGTCGGTTTCACTCACAAACAGTAGTGGCCAAGGAAAAGCATCACTGTCCCACTATATACATATATAGTCCAGGACACTATCACACTGTATACTGTAATCACTATGTACACTATAACAGTATATACAGTACACAATCACACTACATCCCACTATGTGCACTACACAGTACATTACCACACTGTGCTACCCTAAGCCTATCACCCTGACCCTGCAGGGCCCTTTGTGCCACCCTAAGCCTACATAGCCTCATACTGTGCCAACCTGACCCTGCAGAACTCTCTGTGCCACCCTAAGACGATATAGCATTAGCATCCAATCTGAGACTGCTGTAGAGGGGGAAGCTCTCATGTGTGCGGTGCTTTGTACCAAGTTTCCCCTAAACTCTATTTCCGCTGAGTGTAACAGTGTCCCCAGCTTTAGGCATTGGAGAAATGACTGTAATAAGGAGTCTACTGTTCGCATCTATACCGTCAAGAACTGGTGGCATTGTTTAGGTGGCAGTGGTCTTATGTTTAAAATATTTAAAATTATCTAAATTTGCTATTCATGCATGGAAGACAGTGTACTAGTAATGGTTTTCCTGCATAAATAGCAACCTCTTAATGTTATGTAAGCCTTCGTATTAACTATTTGAATTACTGTAACTTTCTTACTCCCCATCTGCTAAAAATAATCCTCAAAAATGGTAAGAGGAGTATTTTTACTCTTCCAGAAAAAATGTAGCGCGACCTCTGCCTCCTGCCGTGTCTCAGATATCATGGTAATGTAAATGCAACTTGTGCTAGGATGCAGTGCAATTACATTATCACGACCCGCGCCTGGGACAGGACACAGGCTATAGGCCAGAAGACGCCTGATGCCTCCATCTCGGACTGCGGTGGGGAATGGCACTTTTTTATAGGAGACATTTCGGTTGAGGGAACTATAGGAGCAATATTATTACTGGGTGCACTATAGGGGCATTATTAATACTGACAGCACAACCGGGTTATTGTTGTTGCTTGGGGCAGTATAAAGGAATTATTACTGGAGGGACTTTTTACTGCAGAATAATATTTTGGGGCATTGGGGGGCACAGAGAGCACAGTATGGGAGTTAACAGCAGGATAACAATGTTGGCGCAAGGGGAGGATAGTGGACAAATGAGCAATCTAAGATGTCTGTGTGCCAAACTCTAATGAGATGCGGCTAACAGAAGTTTTCAAGGCAGTCAGGTCCAAATAGAGATAAAGGGTATGTACAGTGCCTTGCGAAAGTATTCGGCCCCCTGGAACTTTTCAACCTTTTGCCACATTTCAGGCTTCAAACAAAAAGATATAACATTTTACATTTTTGGTGAAGAATCAACAACAAGTGGGTCACAATTGTGAAGTGGAACGAAATTTATTGGATCATTTAAACTTTTTTTTGTAATAATAAAACTGAAAAGTGGGGCATGCAAAATTATTCGGCCCCCTTGCATTAATACTTTGTTGCGCCACCTTTTGCTGCGATTACAGCTGCAAGTCGCTTGGGGTATGTCTCTATCAGTTCTGCACATCTAGACACTGAAATTGTTGCCCATTCTTCCTTGCAAAACAGCTCAGGCTCTTTGAGGTTGGATGGAGAGCGTTTGTGAACAGCAGTTTTTCCCCTCCCCCACGACAGCACCACAGAGAGAGAGGATCCACCCCCAGGGACAGGAAACCTACAGAATAAAAAGGTGGAGCCTCCTCTACCACCTCAGTGGTTTCCTGTCCCTGGAGTAGGAGACCTACAGTATTCCCTTTTAGGTTTTTTTGCCGTGGTCTTTATTTTATTTTTTCCTAGGGGGTCCCCTAGAGAGACCGTCGGTCGCCTGCCTGATCCATCGCGCGGCGGTGTCCGGCTGTTAGGATCAGGGGTTGTGGGAGGGATCTCCGGGGATCCCCCGTACAACTCTGGCAGGCACATGTGCATCTCCAGTGGGAGTAATGCAACATGTTGCAGCTCTGAACAACGGGCGGCTAGCTTACCTGCAGTACCGGCTGGGAGCCGATGTGTGAATGCGGAGGTCAATTCGCAAGGCCTGGAGAGAAGCCGGGTGACAGTGCACGCTTCCGGGCCGCCTGGGTGAATGCAGCCTATGGCGGGTGACGCACTTCCGGTGCGGCCCGATTATTCCAAGAAGCCGGGTGAGTGACGTACTTCCGGTGCGACGCGAGTCCCGCGGCCGAGGAGAGCTTCCGGCTGCGCGGGATGTTTAAAAGGAGCGGCAGGGGTTAGCCATGTTGAGCGTTATGCCCCGTTGATGTGCTCCTATCTGATATTACAGGTAGTATATACTGGTATGTTTCCTACCACTATATTTTACTGCTTCTACTGCTATATAATGGGTTTTTTAATAGGTGCCCTATACTTCTTTCTATCATGGAAGAGGAAAGAACACAGGAAACTTCTGAAAAGGATCCTGTGCCTGCAGTCCTGGACAAACCTAGGAAAATGGTGGCAAAAAGGAGAAACAAAGAATGTGCCCTATGCAGAACATCATTGTCTTCTTCTTATGATAAAAAACTCTGCCAGTCATGTATTGACCGTACTATTTCAGAGGAATCTCCTACGTTTCTAGATAATATCAAAACCTTGATTAGATCTGAGGTCAGAAGCTCTCTTAAAACGTCAATCAAACATAAAAGCCGGAGAAAACTGACTATGCAAGACGATTCTTCATTAGATTCTGATACAGACCCTGAAGAATGTTCTACTGGCGAGTCTTCTTCCTCTGAGGAGGACATTTCTAGAAAGTTTTGCTTCCCTCCGGAAGACACTGAGAAGTTACTCAAAGCTATCAGGGCAACTATGAATCTAGAAGAAGAAAAATTGACTAAAACGGTAGAAGATTCAATGTTTGAGGGACTACGGGATAAAAGGCATAGATGTTTTCCTTTTCATGATAGCATCCGTTCCCTTATTAATAAAGAATGGGGTAGACCAGACAAGAGAGTGTTTATTCCTCGTAGTTTCAAGCGTAAGTACCCCTTTGAGGAAGAGGCTTCTTCCTCTTGGGGTAAAGCCCCAAAGATAGACGTCGCCATTTCTAAGGCCTCTAGGAAGTCCTCTCTTCCTTTTGAGGATTCGGGGTTCTTAAAAGATCCTCTTGACAAAAAAGCAGAGTCTTATTTAAAAAATGCCTGGGAGGCCTCGTCTTTTTCCTTTGCTCCTAGTATTGCGGCCACAGTTACTGCCAGGTCCCTGTCATTGTGGTTAGAGCAGCTGGAAGTACAATTGAAAGATAGATGTCCCAGAGACCAAATTCTTAGTTCTCTACCTACCCTGCAAAAGGCGGCTGATTTCCTTTCAGATGCTTCGGTGGATTCCCTTAGATTGTCTGCTCAATCTTCAGCATCGATTAATTCGGCACGTAGAGCCTTGTGGCTCAAAAGCTGGGGGGGGGGAGACGTTAATTCAAAACAGAAGCTATGCACCATTCCCTGTCAGGGTGAATTCCTGTTTGGCCCCCAGTTAGATGACCTATTAGATAAGGCGGCAGACAAGAAAAAGAGGTTTCCTGGTCCATATCAGTCCTCCTTTTCCTTCCCCAGACCCAGGCGCTCCTTTCGTCCCTTTGGAAACCAGGCAGATAAAAGGCAGTTCAGGGATAAAGAACAGGGGTTTAAACAAAGAAACCAGTCTAACAGGGGTTTCCTGTTTGGGAAATCTTCCTCCGCTAACAAAAAGACTTCCCAACAATGACGCCAGCGGGGGGGTAGGAGGAAGACTTCGGTACTTTCTGCCGGCCTGGAAGATGGTAGCCAGTCCCTGGGTGGCAGATATCATCAGTGCAGGTCTTACCTTAGAGTTCATTTTCGTCCCTCCTCAAAGATTCGTTCTCACAGATACAAGGGTAAGGAAAAGTGGTCCTTCCCCCATATTAGAGGAGGTAGAAAAGTTAATTCAAAAACAAGTGTTGATTCCCGTACCCCCTCTAGAATCTTGCAAGGGGTATTTTTCCCATCTTTTTCTAGTCCCAAAGCCGGATGGATCTCAAAGAACAATCATAAATCTAAAAGATCTGAACAAATTTTTGAGGATAAGGAAGTTCAAAATGGAAACTATCAAATCTGCCATTCTTCTTCTCTACCCCCTTTGTTATATGGCTATTTTAGATCTAAAAGACGCTTATTTTCATGTGCCAATTCATCCAAGATTTCAAAAATATTTAAGGGTTGCAGTTCAAAAGGGGGGAAACATCTGCCAATTCCAATTTCAAGCGCTCCCCTTCGGTCTTTCAATAGCACCAAGGGTATTTACCAAGGTTATTGCAGACATGGCCTCTTTCATAAGGCAAAAGAATATACTTATAATTCCCTACCTCGACGATTTTCTAGTAGTGGCAAGTTCTTACGTACAGTGCGAAACAGCAGTTCAAGAAGTAAGGACTACATTCCAACGCCTAGGATGGATTATAAACGAATCAAAATCCAATCCAATACCCAGTCAAAGACAAAGGTTTTTGGGCCTCTTACTAGATTCCGTGGATCAAAAAGTTATTCTCCCAGAGGAGAAAGTGAAAAAAGTTCATTCCCAAGTGCGCTCCCTTTCTTCAGCCTCCCTAACAATAAGACAGGCAATGTCGGTTTTGGGCTCTCTGGTCTCTTGTCTCCCAGCGGTAGAGTGGGCTCAATTCCATCTGCGTCCTTTACAAACGGAGATTCTGTCGAAATGGAAAGAGAACAAGAATCGGTTGGACTCAAGGATTGTGATCTCCCAGAACACTCTTCTGTCACTGAATTGGTGGATGGACAAAACTCATTTGGTGCAGGGTGTCCCTTGGGTATACCCAAAACCGACAGTGGTTACAACGGACGCAAGTCCGTGGGGATGGGGAGCGCACATCTGGGATCTCGACCTGCAGGGGTCTTGGACTCTGCAAGAGAAAAAATATTCTTCCAACAGAAAAGAATTGCGGGCAGTGAGACTGGCCCTACAGTCCTCCAAGAGCTGGTGGGGTTCACGACATTTAAAAATCCTCTCGGACAACAGAGTAACAGTCGCTTATATAAACCACCAAGGGGGAACGAGATCGAATTCTCTGAACCTGGAAGCGAATCTTCTTTTTCAACACATAGAGAAGAAGGTAAGACACATCTCAGCGGTACACATAAAAGGAGTGGACAATTGCCGGGCGGATTTTCTGAGCAGACATCGATTGGCGCAGGGAGAATGGTCCCTGAACAGATCTGTGTTTCAGAAAATTGTGAGCTTATGGGGAGTCCCATCGATAGATCTATTTGCCTCGAGCCAGAACAAGAAAGTAACAAGGTTTTGTTCCCTAAGTCCAGGAGAATTCCCGTATGGGGTGGATGCCCTTCAGCTAACTTGGGACTTCGATCTAGCCTATGCGTTTCCTCCGTTCAACCTTCTACCTCTGGTATTGAGGAAAATCAGGCAGGACCAAGCCAGAGTAATACTAATCGCACCCTTCTGGCCTCGGAGAGCATGGTTCTCTCTTCTTCGTTTAATGTCGGTTTCAGACCCATGGGTCCTACCGGACATACCGGACTTATTATCTCAGGGTCCAGTCCTGCACCCTCAAGTAAAGGGACTCCGTCTGACGGCATGGAGATTGAAAGGTTCCTGCTGAATAAAAAAGGTTTTTCGCAAAGATTAGTTTCAACTCTGCTAAAGAATAAGAAAAAGGTGACGGTACAAATATATGTTAAAATCTGGAAAAGATTTATGAGCGAATACAACCTTGATCTAAACAACTTGCCTACTACGGTTCCTGTGGTCGATATACTAGAATTTCTACAGAAAGGACTTTCCTTGGGGCTCTCGAAGAGTACCCTAAAAGTACATGTATCCGCTCTCTCTGCTTTGTTCCATCAAAGTTTTGCAAAAGATCAGTGGGTTGTCAGATTCTTCAAAGCCTTAGAAAAATCTGCCCCTGTCCAAGGACCTAAAATCCCTCCTTGGGATCTTAATATAGTATTGAACGCTTTAACGGCCCCTCCATTTGAACCCCTTAGTGCTTCCACTGTTAAAAATCTGACATTAAAGCTCATTATGTTAGTAGCCCTGACTTCGGCACGTAGGATTTCGGAAATCCAGGCTATTTCCATTAATCCGCCTTTTACAGTCATCCGGGAGGATAGGGTAGTGATAAAGCCGGACCCGGCTTTCCTACCAAAAGTCTCTTCCCAATTTCATAGAACCCAAGAAATTGTGCTTCCTTCCTTTTGTGAGAATCCTAAGTCTCCTAAGGAAGAGAAATTCCACTCTTTAGATGTCAAAAGATGTCTATTACATTATCTGGAATGTACCAGTACCTGGAGGAAGTCTTCAGCCTTGTTTGTCCTCTTCTCGGGGCCAAACAAGGGGATGAGGGCTAGTAAAAGTTCCTTGGCAAGGTGGATTAGGTTGGCTATCTCTCAGGCTTACCTACAATCCGGCCTTTCTCCTCCGGTGGTGGTGAAAGCTCATTCTACTCGGTCTGTCTCCACTACTTGGGCAGAAAGATCTTCAGCTAGTATTGAGCAAATTTGTAAGGCTGCCACATGGTCTTCTCCTTCTACCTTTTTTCGCCACTATCGCTTGGACCTTCTTTCTTCCTCCGATCTTGCCTTTGGTAGAAAGGTTCTTCATGCGGTGGTCCCTCCCTAAGGACTTCTCTCTGTAATTCTCTCTGTGGTGCTGTCGTGGGGGAGGGGAAAAATGATGATTACACTTACCGGTAATCGGATTTTCCAGACCCCACGACAGCACCCGTCCTTTTTCCCTCCCGGTGTGTGGTTTTTTCCTTTTTCACTGGGTGTAGCAAAAAAAAAAAAAAAAAAAAAAGAGGGCTGTCTGATTTGTAGAATTGTTTTTCTATCATATGTATGAACTAACGAAGGTTGGGGTCTCTCTCTGGCTCTGTAATCCACTGAGGTGGTAGAGGAGGCTCCACCTTTTTATTCTGTAGGTTTCCTGTCCCTGGGGGTGGATCCTCTCTCTCTGTGGTGCTGTTGTGGGGTCTGGAAAATCCGATTACCGGTAAGTGTAATCATCATTTTCAGCTCTTTCCACATATTCTCAATTGGATTCAGGTCTGGACTTTGACTTGGCCATTCTAAGACCTGGATATGTTTATTTTTGAACCATTCCATTGTAGATGTTGCTTTATGTTTGGGATCATTGTCTTGTTGGAAGATAAATCTCCGTCCTAGTCTCAGGTCTTTTGCAGACTCCAACAGGTTTCATCCAGAATGGTCCTGTATTTGGCTCCATCCATCTTCCCATCAATTTTAACCATCTTCCCTGTCCCTGCTGATGAAAAGCAGGCCCAAACCATGATGCTGCCACCACCATGTTTGACAGTGGGGATGGTTTGTTCAGGGTGATGAGCTGTGTTGCTTTTACGGCAAAAATCGTTTTGCATTGTTTCCAAAAAGTTCGATTTTGGTTTCATTTGACCAGAGCACCTTCTTCCACATGTTTGGTGTGTCTCCCAGGTGGCTTGTGGCAAACTGTAAATTAGACTTTTTATGGATATCTTTAAGAAATGGCTTTCTTCTTGCCACTCTTCCATGAAGGCCAGATTTGTGAAGTGTTCGACTGATTGTTGTCCTATGGACAGACTCTCCCACCTCAGCTGTAGATCTCTGCAGTTCATCCAGAGTGATCATGGGCCTCTTGGCTGCATCTCTGATCAGTCTTCTCCTTGTTTGAGATGAAAGTTTAGAGGGACAGCCGGGTCTTGGTAGATTTTCAGTGGTCTGATACTCCTTCCATTTCAATATGATCGCTTGCACAGTGCTCCTTGGGATGTTTAACGCTTGGGAAATCTTTTGGTATCCAAATCCGGCTTTAAACTTCTCCTCAACAGTATCACGGACCTTCCTGGTGTGTTCCTTGGTCTTCATGATGCAGAACCCTGAGACTATCACAGAGCAGGTGCATTTATACGGAGACTTGATTACACACAGGTGGATTCTATTTATCTTCATCAGTCATTTAGGACAACATTGGATCATTCAGAGATCCTCAATGAACTTCTGGAGTGAGTTTTCTGAACCGAAAGTAAATGGGCCGAATAATTTTGCACGCCCCACTTTTCACTTTTATTATTACAAAAAAAAAGTTTAAATGATCCAATAAATTTCGTTCCACTTTACAATTGTGACCCACTTGTTGTTGATTCTTCACCAAAAATGTAAAATGTTATATCTTTTTGTTTGAAGCCTGAAGTCTTTAACAGTAGGGCTGGGGGGATGGGTTGTATTGAGAATTTGGCACGGGTGGGGGCACCATTTCAATTTTTGCCTCAGGCAGCAGAAAGGCTAGATTCACCCCTGGGGGGACATCATTGTTGGTCCACGTTACTATGGGGGACATTACTGCATTAATGTTGGGGCACTGTGGGGGGATGTTACTGGCAGCACTATAAGGGGCATTATAGGGGGCCCTATAGGATAATCTTTAATATTCGGGACAGTATGTGGGGCATTACCGGGGATTTTTAATACTTGGCCACTATAGGGGTTATCACTGGAAGCATTTTAATACAGGGACTCTATAGGGGCAATCGCTGGGGAATCGTTAATACTGGAGCACTATAGAGGACATCCCTGGGGCATTCGTTAATACTGGAGGCCCAGGGGGCATTTTAATACTGGGAAACTTCAAAAACATTTTTAGTACTGGGCCATTATTGTTATTGGGGCACAATAGGGGGGGGGGTTATTATTACTGGAGGCACTATAGGATACAATAATAATACTGGAGCACTATATGGGCATTTTAATAGGGGTATTATTGCTAAAGACACTGTAGGGGACATTTAGGGGATATTATTACTGGGGGCACTATACAGGCATTACTGGGAGCACAATGGGTGCGGTATTATTATTACAGGGGGCACTTTAGGGTACATGATTATTATTGAAGGTACTATAGGGGTTATTATTGCTGGAGGCAATATAGCGGCATTATTACTACTGAGGGCACTAGATAGGCATTATTATTAATGGAGGCATTTTTGGGGGTATTATTATTACAATGGAACTGTTTTTTTAGCATTATAATATTTGGGGGCATTGTAGAGTAGAGCAGGCACAGTATTGGAAGTAGCAACAGAATGACACTGTTGGGGCACCATGACGGAGTTTATGCTGGAAGCAACTACAGGAGAAGGCTAGAACGTTGCAGCTGGTGTTGACCACCACAGCTTCCGTGGAGGTATACTGTGCTGTATTCTGATATTTGGTGCTGCTGGGGCAGTATTTTGTCCTGCACTGTAGTATTCGGTTCTGCAGCCGAACCAAATAACAAAGTGCAGCACAATATACTGCCCCAGCAGAACTAAATACCACAGCTCAGTACAAAATGCAACTCCAGCAGAACTAAATATCATAGATGAACAAAAAGATCTGTTAGGGCAGTGCATTTTCCTGCCCTGTAGTGTTTGGTTCTGCTTGGGCCATATATTGTGCTGCATTGTGGTATTTGGCATTGCTGGGGCAGTATATTGTGCTGCACTGTGGTATTTGGCATTGCTGGGGCAGTATATTGTGCTGCACTGTGGTATTTCTGGGTGATTATGACAAAAAATGAAAATCGCGATTAATTGAAAATGTAACCTTGATTCTGGTTACTGAACGATTATTTGGGGGTATGGCTTGGGTGTGGCTTGGCATGGGTGTTATACGACACCAATGGTTTGATCATAATTTGAGTTCTGTGCTTTTTGTTTTCTCTTTTGGGGATTTTTCTTTGCATTGCCATTTTCTGACGGCCATACCTTTTTTTTAGTTTTCGATCAGCAGAGTTGTATGAGGGCTTGTTTTTTTTCCGGGACAAACTGAAGTTTTTATTGGTACCATTTTTGGGGTATATACAAATTTTTGATCACCTACTTCTGCCGTATGGGCAATTACGGAAGGAGCATACAGACCGACACACAGCGACTTACTCCTAGTTACCTCCAGCCTGAGATCACACATCCAATGGGAGGAGGGAGGAGACTGAGTCCCACCTACCAATGACTCATGTGACTCAGGCTGCACAGCTGCACCAGAATGTTACCATAAGATCTAAGTCAAGTTTGTGGTACATGTGGTCCTCTGCAGGCATCCTCCATTGTATGCATTTTTGCTGGGGATTGCTTTTAGCAATGGATCACATGTGCAGGATTTGCTCCCCCGGTTTGCTATGCGCAACAGCATATGGGGTTTGAGCACTTCTCTGCCATTTTAGACTTTTTTCCGTGATTGTGTTTGGACATTTACACCTGGAGGTGTGGCAACTCCAGGTTTGAATGTGCCTTGACTTAGATCTTATGGTAACATTCTGGTGCACCTGTGCATCCTGAGTCACATGTGTCATTGGTAGGTAGGACTCACAGTCTCCTCCCTCCTCCCATTGTATGTGTGATCTCACGCTGGAGGTAACTAGGAGCTGGTCGCTGTGTGTCGGCCTGTATTCTCCTTCCGTAATTGCCCATACGAGATACTATGACGCGGTGCTCGGGCTCCTTATGTTCTTGATATAAAACACAACTTCAGCGTGAGGGTTTGGCCATATATTATCCATTACATTTACCATTACAGTGCACCTTTTTCCGTGATTTAACAGTTCAGACATACCAATAAAAAATTTTTATATATGTTGATTATTTTTGTTATATTTTTTATGTAAAATTGGGAAAGCGGGATGATTTAAACTTTTAATAATTTTGTGTTTTCTTATTATTTATTTATTTTTTTACTTAACTTTTAGTCTTAGGGGGCTAGAACCTGGGATCTTTTGATTCATTGTCCCATTCACCCTAAGAGCCCTTTCACATTAGCAAGTTTTCTGTGCGGGTGCAATGTGTGAAGTGAACGCATAGCACCCGCACTCAATCCTGACCAATTCATTTCAATGGCTCTGTGTACATGAGCGTTATTTTTCACGCATCGTTTCTGCGTTGCGTGAGAATCGCAGCATATTCCATATTCACGCAGCCCTGGCCCCATAGAAGTGAATGTGGCTTCAGTAAAAAAAACGCTTTACGTCCTGATGTAAAATGAAAAATGCATTAAAACTGATTGCAACCTGCGAGGAAAAACTGAAACACTGAACACAATTGCACACAAAACTGACTAAACTTGCTTGCGAAATTGTGCGAGTTTCACTGAGCGCATCCTGACACTATCACTAAGTAGAATGTTGCATCTGAGGGGTTAAATGACGGGATTTGTCGTGATCGCCGTTCCCCGACATTGTGGCCAGGTGCCTGCTGTACTATACAGTCAGCACAGCAAATTCCCTGCGCATAATGCCATGCATGTACATAGTTATGCATTATTGGGTTAATGGGAGGCAAATGGTGTTATTAATTTTAAACCTTCTTGTGCCTTATATTTATAGTAAGTGACACCAATATTAATCCCAAATAGCCCATTATATAAGGACATGATAGGATCACTTGCTATTAATAGGGTCACATGGAGGTACTAATTAGAGATGAGCGAACGTGCTCGAAACGAGCACTGTACCGCTCGGCTCCCCTGCGCTCCCATGGGCGCAGGCAGACGCTTCCGTCCTCCTGAGGAGGACGGAAGCGGCTGCCTGCGCCCATGCGAGCGCAGGGGAGCCGAGCGGTACAGTGCTCGTTTCGAGCACGTTCGCTCATCTCTAGTACTAATGTAATAAAACCATGTGCCTCACATTAATATACACAATTTTTCTTCTTGGACCAGAGCAACATGTAGGGCTTTTATATATATATTATTTACAATTAACCCTAAGGCTACTAGTGCCCATACTTGACATGTGCTCTAAATTACCCCTAAAACTTAACTTTTATTTATTCCCTGTTATAATCAATTCACCCTATTTTTAAGTTTAAGATTATCAGTGTCGCTACTGATTCTTACTATCCCTATCTACATTCCATAGTACATATTGTATACTCCCAAGAGCTCCTGTTCGCATTCCTCATGTACTGTGATTAATACTTGTCGGTGCTGCGCGCTCGCACCACAAGCACACGCTGTCACTTGTTTGCTATATCATGAGAGCTCTATTTCAGTATTTAGGTAATTATTAGGGTGGTAGCGATTCACTGGCTAAAAACTGTTCCCTTAACTGCCCCCCGACATGTTTCGCCTGATCCCAGGCGTCTTCAGGGGTTTGGGCAGTGTCCGTGGGAAGGGGGTGTGGCTGGGCTTTTTATAACCTCTTCTGCTAACGTTCTAACTAAAGTATCCAATTACTTCATTGCAATGAAAAAATACGGCAGCACAATAAAAAAGGAAGGAGGAGGTGCAAGCCATCAGCCCGACAAGGCTCCAAACTTAGCCATGAAAAAGGCAGCACTCTCCAAAAAGTTAGTGTGAACAAGCGTTTATTTACCCATGTGGGATGGGGTGTGGCTGGGCTTTTTATAACCTCTTCTGCTAACGTTCTAACTAAAGTATCCAATTACTTCATTGGATACTTAGCTCTGTGCTACTAATGGCAACATATTTACCTGTTATTGGAAAAATCTTCCTCCACCTCCGTGACGCAATCTCCTCCGTCACTTCGTTATACAGATCTGCGCAGGTCTTCCAACTTACACATTTTGCACAATATTTTTCTCTCCTGCGCATGCCCAGGGACTTTGTCATTTTTTCTCTTACCTTTTAGGCTCTCCTGCTAATCTCCCGTAGTACTCTTGACTTAGTCTTTATTTGCGATCTTTTCCTTTTCTGCGCATGCCTAGGGACTTTGTCATTTTTTCTCTTACCTTTTAGACTCTCCTGCTAATCTCCCGTAGTACTCTTCACTTAGTTTTTATTTGCATCTTTTTCTATTCTGCGCATGCCCAGGGACTTTATAATTTTCTCTCTTATTTTTTCAG
>ONZH01021209.1:0-69322 GCA_900303285.1 Rhinella marina | reverse complement strand
ATACTGGCCCTGCCTCCTTATTACAGACCCTCTATACTGGCCCTGTCTTACCCTAATACTGGCTACTGATCCCAAGTACTGGTACTAACCTTGGACCCCTAACCCTGATACTGGCCCCTGACCCCCTAGTATTGACCTCTAATACTGGCCCTGTCCCTAACCCTAGTACTGAACCCGAACCCTAATACTGACCTCTAATACTGTCTATAACCCTAATATTGACTGCTAACCCTAATATACTGTACTGACTCCTAATACTTTCTCTAACTCTAATAGTACGCCATACTGACCCCTAACCCTACTACTGACCACTAACCCTAAAGCTACATTCACATGACCATATTTGTTTTGCGGTCCACAATTGCGGATCCTCAAAACATGGATACTGACGCGTGCGGACACCCACTGCAGTTTTGACTTACTGTGCGGCACGGTGCAGGAGAAGTGCAATGGGAGGGACTGCCCTCCTAACGCAGTCTAGAAGCTCCACCCCTCCGCCGCAGCAGAGTCGGGTGATGTCACTTCTGCTTGCCCCGCTGGCTCCTCATTCTCTTTAGTGTTTGCCGTGTCCGTGCCTCCTTCCCGGTCTCCCGGTACTGACCCCCTACCCCCGCTCTGTATGGACTAGAGAGCATCTCCCAGCGCAGGGCCTGGACATAGCTGGACGGACAGCGAGAAAAGGTGAGGCCTGTGATCACTGTTTATTATCCCCTGTACAGTGACATCGCTGTGTGTATTATCCCAGTGCAGGAAGAGGTAAGTGGTCTGTGTTTGTGTGTTTGTTTTCTATTTTTCAGGGTCGTGAATGCAGAGGACTATGTTGGACCAGCTTTTTTTTTTTAATAAAATGGTCAAACAGGTGTCTGGGGGAGTGTTTATTTCAATAAAATGTTTTATATTTATGTGTGTATTTTTTTTTTTTTTTTTTACAATACTACAGTTTTAGTAATTACGGCTATTTATAGTTGGCCCTGATTACTAATACTGGGCTTAGTGCTTGCTGGTATGGCAGGCCAGCACTAACCCCAACATCTATTACCTCGGCACCCACCGTGACCAGGGGTGCCGGGAAGAGCCGGGTACCCACAGGACCGGACCTTCTAAATTGAGGGGTCTGCTCTGAGGCGGCTGTAGGCTGGTACCATTAGGCGGGGAAGGGCCAATAACTGGTCCCTTCCCACCCTGGTGGTGCCAGGCTGCCGCTGCTGGTTGTATCTGGCTGTCAAAGGAAAAAAGTGGGACCCATGCCATTTTTAAAAAAAAATTATTTTTGTAAAAAAAACATGGTGTGGGGGTCCCACGTGAGAAGGCTAAATCCCATCACTCAGAAGGACCTTTCCTACATGACACCTTCATGGTATAGAATAGGTGGAAAAGGTCCTTCTACAGTATGGGAATAGCCATTCCTATGTGAGGAGGCTAAATCCCATCACTCAGAAGTAGGGTTGTCACGATGCCAGAATTTTGAGTTCGATACCGATACATACAAAAGTATCACAATACTGATACCTCGCCAAAATAAAGAAGAACCTATTAATGCCACCCTGGCCCTTATCTGTGCGCCCCTCACCCCCCCCCCCCAGACCTTGCTTTTGACCCTGCTCTGTGCACCACCCTGGCCCTTTCAATGCAGCCCCTGGCTCTTATCTTCGCCCCTGGGCTGTGCCTACTCTGCACCCCTGGGATCTGGCCCTTGTCTTTGTACGCCTCTTCCTGGTCTGCGCCCCTGGGCCCTTATCTGTGCCCCACTCCCTCTTTGTCTGTGCCTCTCTGGTTGTCGTCTCTGCTGCCCCCTGTGTGCGCCACCCTGGCCCTTATCTGTGCACCCCTCACCCCCCCCCCTTCCCCCCCAGGACCTTGCTTGTGACCCTGCCCCTTACCCCTTATCTGTGCGCCACTGGCCCTTTTCAGTGTAGCCCCTAGCCTTATCTTGGTCCCCAGGCCTTGTTTGCACAGGTGTACTGTGACATCACTGTGCTTATTATCCCTGGACTGTGACATCACTGTGCTTATTATCTCTGTACTGTGACATCACTGTGTTTATTATCCCTGTACTGTGACATCACTGTGTTTATTATCCCTGTACAGTGACATCACTGTGTTTATTATCCCTGTACAGTGACATCACTGTGTTTATTATCTCTGTACAGTGACATCACTGTGTTTATTATCCCTGTACAGTGACATCGCTGTTTGTATTATCCCAGTGCAGGAAGAGGTAAGTGGTCCGTGTTTGTGTGTTTGTTTTCTATTTTTCAGGGTCGTAAATGCAGAGGACTACGTCGGATTCGGTGGACTACGTCGGACCAGCTTTTTTTTTTTTAATAAAATGGTCAAACAGGGGTCTGGGGGAGTGTTTATTTCAATAAAATATTTTATACTTGTGTGTGTATTTTATTTTTACAATACTACAGTTTTAGTAATTATGGCTATCTACAGACGGCCCTGATTACTAATACTGGGCTTAGTGCTTGCCGGTATGGCAGGCCGGCACTAACCCCAACATCTATTACCTCGGCACCCACCGCCACCAGGGGTGCCGGGAAGAGCCGGGTACCTGCAGGACTGGACCTTCTAAATTGAGGGTCTGGCTCTGGGGCGGCTGCAGGCTGGTACCATTAGGCTGGGAAGGGCCAATAACCGTGTCCCTTCCCACCCTGGTAGTGCCAGGCTGCCGTTGCTGGTTGTATCTGGCTGGTGAAGGAAAAAAGGGGGGACCCACGCCATTTTTTTTTTTAAATAATGAAATTTTTGAAAAAAAAAATGGCGTGGGGTCCCCCTCTTTTTTCCTTCACCAGCCAGATACAACCAGCAGCGGCAGCCTGGCACTACCAGGGTGGGAAGGGACACGGTTATTGGCCCTTCCCAGCCTAATGGTACCAGCCTGCAGCCGCCCCAGAGCCAGACCCTCAATTTAGAAGGTCCGGTCCTGCGGGTACCCGGCTCTTCCCGGCACCCCTGGTGGCGGTGGGTGCCGAGGTAATAGATGTTGGGGTTAGTGCTGGCCTGCCATACCGGCAAGCACTAAGCCCAGTATTAGTAATCAGGGCCGTCTGTAGATAGCCATAATTAAATACTAAAACTGTAGTATTGTAAAAAAAAAAATACACACACAAGTATAAAATATTGTATTGAAATAAACACTCCCCCAGACCCCTGTTTGACCATTTTATTAAAAAAAAAAAAAAAGCTGGTCCGACATAGTCCACCGAATCCGACGTAGTCCTCTGCATTCACGACCCTGAAAAATAGAAAACAACATACAAACACGGACCACTTACCTCTTCCTGCACTGGGATAATACACACAGCGATGTCACTGTACAGGGATAAATAAACACAGTGATGTCACCTTACAGGGATAATAAACACAGTGATGTCACAGTACAGGAATAATAAATCTCAGATCAACACATTGTGGCCCCATCAGACCTCAGGTCAGCGTCTTGTGCCCCCATCAGACCTCAGATCAACACAATGTGCCCCCATCAAAGCTCAGGTCAGCGTCTTGTGCCCCCAACAGATCTCAGGTCAGCGTCTTGTGCCCCCATCAGACCTCAGATCAGCGTCTTGTGCCCCCATCAGACCTCAGGTCAGCCTCTTGTGCCCCCATCAGACCTCAGGTCAGCCTCTTGTGCCCCCATCAGACCAGCCTCTTGTGCCCCCATCAGACCAGGCCTCTTGTGCCCCCATCAGACCAGCCTCTTGTGCCCCCATCAGACCTCAGGTCAGCCTCTTGTGCCCCCATCAGACCAGCCTCTTGTGCCCCCATCAGACCAGCCTCTTGTGCCCCCATCAGACCTCAGATTAACACAATGTGCCCCCATCAGACCTCAGGTCAGCGTCTTGTGGCCCCCCTCAGACCAACACGATGTGCCCCCATCAGACCTCAGGTCAGTGTCTTGTGCCCCCTTCAGACCTCAGATCAGCCCACCCAGCCAGCCAGAACAGGTAAGTATGATTTTTTTTTTTTAAGTGGCTGGGACCTGGGTGGGCTGATCTGAGGGGGGTGCGGGGGCCCTGGCAGCGCGGCAGGCAGATATTAGAGCATGGGGCAACGCATTAAATTGATGCGTGCGCCATGTTCTAAGTATCGGACTGCAAGAAAACTCGGTATCGAGCTTCGTACCGCACTAGGTTCCGAAACCGTACCGAGTTCTCGATATATCGTGCAACCCTACTCAGAAGGACCTTTCCTACATGACACCTTCATGGTATCGGATAGTTGGAAAAGGTCCTTCTACAGTATGGGAAATAGCCATTCCTATGTGAGGAGGCTAAATCCCATTACTCAGAAGGACCTTTCCTACATGACACCTTCACGGTATAGGATAGGTGGAAAAGGACCTTCTACAGTATGGGAAATAGCCATTCCTATGTGAGGAGGCTAAATCCCATCACTCAGAAGGACCTTTCCTACATGACACCTTCATGGTATCGGATAGTTGGAAAAGGTCCTTCTACAGTATGGGAAATAGTCATTCCTATGTGAGGAGGCTAAATCCCATCACTCAGAAGGACCTTTCCTACATGACACCTTCACGGTATAGGATAGGTGGAAAAGGTCCTTCTACAGTATGGGAAATAGTCATTCCTATGTGAGGAGGCTAAATCCCATCTCTGAGAAGGACCTTTCCTACATGACACCTTCACGGTATAGGATAGGTGGAAAAGGTCCTTTTACAGTATGGGAAATAGCCATTCCTAGGTGAGGCGGCTAAATCCCATAATTCAGAAGGACCTTTCCAACATGACACCTTCACGGTATAGAATAGGAGGAAAAGGTCCTTCTACAGTATGGGAAATAGTCATTTCTATGTGAGGAGGCTAAATCCCATCACTCTGAAGGACCTTTCCTACATGACACCTTCACCGTATAAGATAGATGGAAAAGGTCCTTCTACAGTATGGGAAATAGCCATTCCTCAGTGAACTGGCTAAATACCATCACTGAGAAGAACCTTTCCTACATAACACCTTCACCGTATAGAATAGATGAAAAGGTCCTTCTACGGTATGGGAAATAGTCATTACTATGTGAGGAGGCTAAATCCCATCACTCAGAAGGACTTTTCCTACATGAAACCTTCACGGTATAGGATAGGTGGAAAAGGTCCTTCTACAGTATGGGAAATAGTCATTCCTATGTGAGGAGGCTAAATCCCATCACTCAGAAGGACCTTTCCTACATGAAACCTTCAAGGTATAGGATAGATGGAAAAGGTCCTTCTACAGTATGGGAAATAGCCATTCCTATGTGAGGAGGCTAAATCCCATCACTCAGAAGGACCTTTACTACATGACACCTTCACGGTATTGGATAGTTGGAAAAGGTCCTTCTACAGTATGGGAAATAGTCATTCCTATGTGAGGAGGCTAAATCCCATCACTCAGAAGGACCTTTCCTACATGAAACCTCCACGGTATAGGATAGATGGAAAAGGTCCTTCTACAGTATGGGAAATAGCCATTCCTATGTGAGGAGGCTAAATCCCATCACTCAGAAGGACCTTTCCTACATGACACCTTCACGGTATAGGATAGGTGGAAAAGGTCCTTCTACAGTATGGGAAATAGCCATTCCTATGTGAGGAGGCTAAATCCCATCACTCAGAAGGACCTTTCCTACATGACACCTTCACGGTATCGGATAGTTGGAAAAGGTCCTTCTACAGTATGGGAAATAGTCATTCCTATGTGAGGAGGATAAATCCAATCACTCAGAAGGGACCTTTCCTACATGAAACCTTCACGGTATAGGATAGATGGAAAAGGTCCTTCTACAGTATGGGAAATAGCCATTCCTATGTGAGGAGGCTAAATCCCATCACTCAGAAGGACCTTTCCTACATGACACCTTCACGGTATAGGATAGGTGGAAAAGGACCTTCTACAGTATGGGAAATAGTCATTCCTATGTGAGGAGGCTAAATCCCATCACTCAGAAGGACCTTTCCTACATGAAACCTTCACGGTATAGGATAGATGGAAAAGGTCCTTCTACAGTATGGGAAATAGCCATTCCTATGTGAGGAGGCTAAATCCCATCACTCAGAAGGACCTTTCCTACATGACACCTTCACGGTATAGGATAGGTGGAAAAGGTCCTTCTACAGTATGGGAAATAGTCATTCCTATGTGAGGAGGCTAAATCCCATCACTCAGAAGGACCTTTCCTACATGACACCTTCACGGTATAGAATAGGTGGAAAAGGTCCTTCTACAGTATGGGAAATAGCCAATTCACTGTGGAATGTCTAAATCCCATATCTATGCAGGACCTCACCACTAGGGGGCAAAAAGGTCCTTCTACAGTATGGGAAATAGCCAATTCACTGTGAGATGGCTAAATCCTATAACTATGCAGGACCTCACCACTAGGGGGCCAAAAGGTCCTTACCAGTTATGGGAAATAGACAGCTGCTATAGAGCTGGCTATTTCCCATACTGGGGAGGGACCAGGTCCTCTTACGGTATGGGATTTAGTCACAACCCTTCCAGGATGCCTTGCAAACTACCCACAATGCATTAGTCTTTGTGATAGAAAAACAAGTTGCAATACAATTTAACACCGCTAGATGGTGCCATAACCACACTAAACACTTAGATATACGTTGACAGGAGCATAGGACGAACTGTACTGATATTTCTAACTCTGCTGGGCAGAATAAGAAGTATAACACTTTTCACTATGCAACCATGCAGCAGCCACCAATGGCCAACTAGGCTCTTCACATTTTTCACAGGCAGGGGTGGATTGGCCATAGACCCTACAGGGAAATTTCCCGGTGGGCCGATGCCCAGAGGGCCACTCAAGCTCTCTTGATGGCCACAGGCCTGGTACATAATGATCTGATGTGCAACTGCTGCAGGCGCCTTCCTGAACTCAACTGTATTACTGTCCTCAAGATGGTGATACAGTTGAATACTGTGGAGAGGGTAGCAGTATTTTGTGCTGTCCTGTGGTATTTGGTTCTGCTGGAGTGGTATTCTGTGCTGCATTACAGTATTACAGTACTTCGGTTGTCCCTGCCTACTTGTTTTGGCACGTCTTATGTCAGTTTGAACCCAGCTACAACATGGGGCCACTTTTCAGGTTTTTTCCAGGGCCACTTTGAGTTCCCAATCCGCCCCTGTTCACAGGTCACTGTACTCACAGTTAATGTTACTATAGGTTTGCTAGGTGGGATGTGGTATGGTGGACATATACGCATTCTGCCTTTCAGGTTTGTCCAAAGCCAAAAACCTTTCTCTTTCTGGACAATGTCTGCTATGAAGTCTATAAGTTTCTTGTTAACAGTTTATCTCCACAGGGCTTCTACTATTTGCACCTCCTCCTGACACTGGCATGCTTTACTTAACATCTTTACTTCTATGGCAACTTTTCTCTCTAGAGCAGGTCTGCTGCATCTATACCCATAAATGTCCAGACATCTACTGACTCATGTGCCATTCTGCTTTCACAGCTATCCATACTGTCTGCCTCTAGACCAGGGGTGCACAACCCATGGCCTTCTGAGCCACAGTTTGCGACCCTGCCCTGCTGGACAGAAGCACAGTTGATCACACTTTAAGTCCATATTAGTTACATAACTGAATAACAGCAAAAATGGCAAAACTTGTGTCACTGTCCAAATATTTCTGAACCTAATTGGGAACTCATTTTAATTATATATTTTGGTGTCAGTTTGCATATTTAACCCCTTAAAGCATAATGCTGTACATGTATGGCATTATGCGCCTGCAATTGTAGGGGGCGGGGCTGCTGAGGCTTTATAATACAACAGACACCCGGCCGCCTTGATGGAGAAAGGCCGAACCCCATCATTTTACCCCTCCGATGCTCAGATTTACTTTTTGAATAGATCTCTAGTAGGGTAAATAGGACAATGGATCAAAAGATCACATGTACTAGTTCTCCTAAGGGGTCTAATATTTACTAAGTAAAAAAAAATTAAAAAAAACAAAAAAAATTAAAATATTAAAAGTTTAACTCACCCCTCTTTCCCAATTTTACATATAAAAATAATAATAAAAAATAAACATATTAGGTATCACCGTGTCCGAAAATGCCTGAACTATTAAAATATTAAAAAAGTATTTCCTTTGTGTTGAAAGCTGTAACGGAAAAAAAATTTAAAAACACACGATTTGCCATTTTTTTAGTCACCTTGTCCCCCCCAAAAATAACAGTGATTCAAAAGTTGTACACCCCATAAAAATGGTACCTATGAAAATTACAATTTGTTCCACAAAAAAACAAGCCCTCATACAGCTCCGTAGCCCGAATTTCAAAACAGTTATGGCTGTTAGAAAATGGTGAAAATTTAGATTTTTTTTCAAAGATTTATTTTTTTTTTTTTAAATCAGCGTAATTGTATTGAACTGCATAATAAGGACCTCATGTCATTTTATAGCATACAGTGAATGCCATGATGTCAAAACCCTAAAAACCTTGGCCCAATGTTTGATTTTATTTTACCCCACAAAAATTTTGGAACGTGTGGAGGAAAAATCACACATGCAAAAATGAAAATAGGCCAGGTCTTTAAGGGATTAAAGAATAGGGAGCTATTGTTTGAAAAAATATTAAAAAGTCCTATGTGTCACGTAAAAAAAAAAGTATTTTGGTAATACAACAAATAAAAAAAGTTACAACCGTCTGAACCCCCATATGCGCTAAATCACACACAAAAAAAAGTCTCTGGTGATTAAGGCCTTTTCCAGCCTGCGGGTTAACCAATAAACAATTTCCCCACTAGTAAGGGAAAGTGCTTACTGGTTATTGCAGGGCATCTATAACTGTTGGGCAAGAGTTGGTAATAACTAGTAAGCAGCGTCCTCTGCAATTAAGTAAAGTGCTCATTTATTCAACATGTCCCCTGAAACAGAAGATTCATATTTTCCTGCTCCACTCCGCTGTGGTCCTCAGTGGTGACATGCTCCTAGTGGTCACATCACTGCTGAAGCCAGTCATTGGGTAGATTGGTGAAAGTGACTATCCCCACAGCCAGCCACATGTAAACAACACGGGACCGGAAGATGGAGACAGCGGGGGCAGCTCAGAGGAGCGGAGCAGCGGGTAGAAGGTAAGTATGAATCTTCTGTTTCAGGGGCCATGCTGCAGGCACCTGTTAAAAAAATCATTTTTACTGAGAAATCCCTTTAACCCCTTCAAAACACAGCCAGTTTTCACCTTAAGGACCAAGCTACATTTTTCAAATCTGACATGTTTCACTTTATGTGGTAGTAACTCTGGAACGCTTTTACTTATCTAAGCGATTCTGAGGTTGTTTTCTCGTTACATATTGTACTTCATGTTAGTGGTAAATTTGAGTCAATATGTTTCACCTTTATTTATAAAAAATTTCAAAATTTACAGAAAATTTGGAACAATTCATAATTTTTGAAATTTGAATGTCTCTGCTTTTAAAGCATATTGTGATACCTCATAAAATAGTTGTTACTGTACATTTCCCAGATGTCTGCTTCATGTTGGCACCATTTTGTAAACATCATTTTATTTTTCATGAAGTTAGAAGGCTTAGAATTTTAAAAAGCAATTCTTAAAATTTGTAAGAAAATTTCCAAAACCCACTTTTCAAGGACCAGTTCAGTTATCAAGTCACTTTGTGACGCTTACATAATAGAAACCACCCATAAATGACCCAATTTTAGAAAATCAAGTTAATCAAAACTGATTTTACAAACTTTGTTAACCCTTTAGGTGTTCCACGAGAATGAAAGGAAAATGGAGGTGAAATTTCCAAAATTCAATTTTTTTGCAGATTTTCCATTTTAATATATTGTCCCTGTAACACAGCAAGGGTTAACAGCTAAAGAAAACTCAATATTTATTAATCTGATTCTGCAGTTTACAGAAACACCCCACATGTGGTGGTAAACTGCTGTAGGGGAATATGGCAGGGCGCAGAGAGAAAGGAGCGCCATATGGATTTTGGAGGGCAGATGTCGCTGGGATAATTTTAAGTTGCCATGTCACATTTGAAGACCCCCTGATGCACGCCTAGAGTAGAACAGCCGGGCCCTTGCTGCTGATCATGTCATGTACATGCAAGTGAGGATGCGGCAATTAGCTGCATTTGCTCACGTGCATGTATGTGACAATGTGGGAAGGAGTTAAGCCCCAGTTACACTGAACGATTACTGGGAACAAGTGCTCATTCCTGATAAGTGGCCTGTATAATCGTGCCGCTGTTCAGCTGATAAACGTACAATCACTTTTTTAGGATGAAAGATGTATGATAATTGTCAGCACATCTTGCTGTATAATCAGGGATGTGCTACCGATAATCAATATGAAGTAGGGAGGAATAACTGGTAGAGATCATTCTTCCCATTCACAGGCCAATGCAAATGAGCGCCAATCAACTTTTTTTTGCAGCCCCTTGAAATATAGAAATGTGGCACAGTGGCCCTCAGACCAAAAAAAGGTTGTGCACCACTGCTCTAGACTGTTCTAACTCCTCCTCCCTATGGGGAAAGGTATACAGCCCCACCTAGTGGCCAGTAATTGTGGCCTATTAACTATTCTTTGCCTTTTACCAGAAAAAACAGTTACAGTTATACCTTAAATCACGTTTTCAGTGTTTTTGCAGCATACGTATCAAAATTACACATAAAAACGTGTTTGATGGGGAATGAATGTCATATAAGTGGCTCCACCTTTCACTGGCCTATCCATTCCCCAACAGGTAGGCAATGTGCAGCGATGTCATTTTGTTTGCTGAGATGAGCATCGGGGGAATGGGGCTAGGCGAATATTACTTTTTTATGTTAAATTACAGCAGCATTACAATTGTGGTGGGGTCATATTTGGGGCAACACAATTGTTAGGAGGCATTAGGCTACTTTCACACTAGCGTTTTAAAATTCCGGTATTGAGTTCCGTCATAGGGGCTCAATACCGGAATAAAACGCTTCAGTTTTGTCCCCATTCATTGTCAATGGGGACAAAACTGAACTGAAGACAACGGAATGCTCCTGAAAGCATTCCGTTCCGTCTTCAGACCGGAGAACAAACCGCAGCATGCTGCGGTTTGCTCTCCGGTCCAGGCATCCGCACCAAGACGGATCCGGAATGACCCCCAATGCAAGTCAATGGGGGTGGATCCGTCTGGTGTGACCATAATGGTAACCGGATCCGCCCTCCATTGACTTTCAATGGAGTCCATTACGGATCCGGGTACACATAGACACATACAGACATAAACATACACACACATAAAGACATACAAACACACATACATACTTACATGCTCCCCGGCAGGTCTTCGGAGCGTCAGGAGGGAGCTGTGGGGAATCGTGACCTGTGTGAGCCGTCCTGACGCTCCGAAGACCTGCCGGGGAGCATGTAAGTATGTATGTGTGTTTGTATGTCTATATGTGTGTGTATGTTTATGTGTATGTATATGTATGTACAGTGTGACATGTGTGGGGCCGGAGCGCGGTTCCGGCTCCACACATGTCACTGCGGCAGGCCTGATCCGGCAGCACCCTTCACCTG
The DNA here is from genome assembly GCA_900303285.1 of Rhinella marina. Lineage (NCBI taxonomy): Eukaryota > Metazoa > Chordata > Amphibia > Anura > Bufonidae > Rhinella > Rhinella marina. Next base: position 57,796 of record ONZH01021209.1, on the reverse strand, counting down.
CCGGATCAGGCCTGCCGCCAGTGTGAAAGTAGCCTTAAGGTAAAAATGCAATTATGAGGGACACTAAGGGGGCATTCATACTGTGAGGGGATACTAAGGGGGTATCATAAGTCTGTGGAGCCACAAAGGAGGCACCATCACTGTCTTGGGCACAATTATAGTGTTTCACACAAAAAGTGCACATCAAAATATGTGGGGTACAAAGGTGACTAAACAGGAATCGACTAAACAGGTGTGGCCTAATGAAAACAATTGCCACAGCAGGTTCCACGTACCACAAACTTCGTCCCTCTGCATTCTTTGAAAGTTGTGAGGTGTGTGTTGGGCTAATAGTGCAGCGGACCAATTCTCATAATAAGCTGCCCCCTTCCCATGTATGCATTTGGGGCCTTAGTGACCAAGCAATTTTTTTTCATTGTTGCATTACAAAAGCTACAACTTTTTATTTTTCCGTAGATGTAGCCATTCAAGGGCTTGTTTTTGTGGGAGTTGTAGTTTTTATGGCATCATTTAGGGGTATATATAGTGGCATGCAAAAGTTTGGGCACTCCTGGTTAAAATTACTGTTACTGTGAACAGTTAAGCAAGTTGAAGATGAAATGATCTCGCATAAAGTTAAAGATGACACATCGCCTTTCCCATTCCCTACATATTCAAGATAACAAAAATGAAAATAGTCTGAAGCAAAACTTTGGGCACTCTCCATGGTTAGTACCTAGTAGCACCCCCTTTGCCAAGTTTCATAGGGTGTAAACGCTTTTTGTAGCCCGCCAAGAGTTTTTTAAATTCTTGTTTGAGGGATCCATTTTTCCTTGCAAAGGTCTTCCAGTTCTGTGACATTCCTGGGCCGTCTTGCATACACTGCTCTTTTGAGGTCTATCCACAGACTGTGAGGGCCTATTGTGGATTTGGAGGTGTGTTTAAGATTATTACCCATTTGTAGAAGCCATCCTCTTTTCAACTTCAGCTTTTTTACAGTTGCTTCCAGAATTTGCTGGAATTTCATTGAATCTAATTTTCCCTCTACTCGTGAAATGTTCCCTGTGCCATTGGCTACCACACGACCCTAAAGCATGATTGATCCACCCCGCGCTTAATGGTCAGAGAGGTGTTCTTTTCATGAAATTCTATGCCATTTTTTCTACAAACATACCTTTGCTCATTGTGGTCACATGACTTGTTTCCAAAATGCATCAGTCTTGTTTAGTTATTCTTTTGCAAACTTTTGATGCTGAATTTTGTGGTGAGGATACAGAGGACAGTTTTCTTCTGATGACTCTTCCATCAAACTTGTCCCTGAATAGTAGAACAATGTACTACTCTGGCACTTCTGCATAATCTTCCTGAAGGTCTTTTGCAGTTAAGCAGGGGTTCTGATTTACCCTACTAGCAATCCTCTGTGCAGCTGTCTCTGAAATTTGTCTTGGTCTTCCAGACCTTCTCTTGACCTCCACTGTTCCTGTAATTTCTTAATTACATTTCTGAGGAAATGGCAACCTCAAAACGCTTTGCTATCTTCTTATAGCTTCCTCCTGTTTTGTGGACCTCAGCGATTTTCATTTTCAGAGTGTTAGGCAGCTGCTTAGAAGAACCCATGGCTGCTGTTTTTTGAGACAAGGTTAGAGGAGTCTGGGTATTTATAAAGTTTTGAAATATGCATCACCTGACCTTTTGAACATTCCTTAACCCTAACAGGCTATTTAAGGTCTGAGACTTTGGTCAAAGTTATCTGAGTGCTCAAATCTTCTTGGGTTCCCATACTTTTGCAAGGTACTCCTTTCCTTTTTTCACTCTAAAATTGTACAAAACCAAAATAATACACTAATATTACTTAAAATGTTGAAAAGTGTGTTTCATTTTTAACTTTATGCCTTTTGGAGATCATTTAATCTTGCTTAACTGTTCACAGTAACAGTAATTTTGACTAGGGGTTCCCAAACTTTTGCATGCCACTGTATACATAAGGTTCCAGCTCACCTGCTTTTCCGGCACCTCCAAGGATCTCTGTGCATGGACCTTGCTAGATTCAAGTAGGTAACAGCATTCAATAATGATGTCCTGCAACGCAATAAAATCCAAGATTCTCTTTATTGAAGACACATAGAATCACAGCGGTACATAATAGGAAGACAGCACCCAGACAAGACGTGATGTTAAGTGTTTGGATGGGTGCAAGGCTACCAGAGGTAACAGAATTAATGTCTCTCTTAAGTTCAAAATGGAAGTTGTACTATATCCAACAATATCCAACCAAATAAAAAACTTCTATGTATACAAATTATTATTACATTATTGACAATTCAATCAATCATAATTTCATAAATCTTTATTTTAATCCAAATTTAAAACAGGACATCAAGGTCCACAGCGAGATAAAAAACAGCAAAGAACAACAGAGGGACACTGGCGTTTTGTTTGGTTGGTTAATAAATTACCACATGTCCATTAAATTGCTCATGCCAAGGTAGTCCACATATTAATCAAAGTGCCCATGCAAGGATAATCCACTAAACCTGTGCCGCCCACCACCCTACCATACCACTGACGAAGCCGTGAGGCGAAATGCGTTGGGTAAGTGAGGGTCACTGCTATGGTAGGGTGGTGGGCAGCACAGGCTTAGTGGATTATCCTTGCATGGGCACTTTGATTAATATGTGGGCTACCTTTGCATGAGCAATTTAATGGACATGTAGTAATTTATATACCCACTGTTGTGGATGAATTTGTGCTTTAGATATTATTAGCATGTCATTTTGCCTGATATATTGGTTTTGTAAGCCCGTTTATTAACCTCTACCCCAGTGTCCCTCTGTTGTTCTTTGCTGTTTTTTACCTCGCTGTGGACCTTGATGTCCTGTTTTAAATTTGGATTACAATAAATCTTTACGAAATTATGATTGATTGAATTGTCAATAATCTAGGTATACGGGGGCATGGCTTCGGCATGGCGGAGTGAAGACGCACGCAGTCTGGGCTCCAAATCAATCCTCAGCAATCAGAGGGAATAACACATCCCCCAGGTCCCAAAACGGGCCATGTCTAAAGGGAGACGATCCAAGAACCAGCCAGTGGCAACCCCGGAACAATCCATCGGGAGATTCCTCCGTTCAGCCACCGGGAGTGAGACAAGACGGGAGGTCGGCAAGATGGCGATGCAGCTAGAACCCCTGCGTATCACAGCAGAGCCTTTCATCCCGGCAGCTCAGGACACCAATCTATTAGTGAAAGACAGGCCGTTACCTGACTTCAGGGGCCCATCGGGCGTGGAGGTAGGAGACAACCCAGAGGGGGAAGAAGGATTCTGGAGGGGACATGGCACTCGAGGCCTGCAGGCCGCGGACGCACAAGGCGGGAATCAAGCGGGCGCTAAACTAGCAGCAGCACACCAATCGCCGCTGCAAGGTCAGGCAGACCAACAGGCCATGGAACAAGCTGTTACCAGAAAAGAGACACAGGGGGACGTAAGTCGACTTCTTCCTAACCGGTCTGTCCCAGGGGGAATGGCCTCACAGGCCTCAATGACTCTCAGTCAGGACATTCCGCCGATATTTAATGGGATACCCTCAGAGATGGAGGACCCACATAGGGGATCCCCCCCAATATCCATAGACCGTACTCTGGCTGAACTGTGGGAAATGGTACGTGCCCTCCCCACCAGATCAGATCTGGAAATGCAGATAGCCTGCATTGAGCAAAAACAGGCCCAGGCCTTGCAAGTAGTAAATGACACAGTGCATTCCCTCACAGAAATGGTTAATGCTCTGGAACAGCAGATGTCGACAACGAAAACCTCAGTGACAACTATTTCCAATACTCTGGATAATCACACCACTCAGCTTAAAGACTTTTCTCTCCACTTAGATGATGTGGAAAATAGAGGGCGTCGTAACAACTTGAAGATACGGAACCTACCTGAAGCTGTAACCGGGGAATTGCTGTATGACACAGTAGTCAATATCTTCAACAAGATCCTAAATAGACCAAAGGGTTCTGGGATAGAGTTAGACAGAGTGCACAGATTGGCGGGTCCGAGGAACAGAGATCCTGACAGACCACGTGACGTAATCTGTAGAGTCCATTTTTACAGAGTGAAAGAAGAAATTCTAAGAGAATCTTGGGAAAGGGGAGAAATATATTATGAAGGGGTCCCCTTGACCATTCTGCCAGATGTTTCTCGCCTAACTCTCAACATGCGCCGTATTGTACGACCACTCTTGGAGGCAGTGAAAAAGGCAGGGGCGTCATATCGATGGGGCCATCCCTTTCACATCATCATCCGCAAACCAGGAGGTCAATCCCTGGCAGTCTTCTCTCCGGCAGATCTCCCTGAGGCGTTTGACTTCCTGAAAATACCACCAGTGGACATACCGGACTGGACTCTACCTCCACTTCTGGAAGCACCAGCAGGGGAAGCATGGAGAAGAGGCCGATTCACTCCCCAAAGAGGGAGAGGGAGAAACAGAGCTTCACCACCACGACGCCAGCAGATGAGGGGGTCGGACGCGCCTTGGAACCGTATGAGACGCCTGGGCTCGCCAGCTAGGAGGGACAGGTCACGCTGAAGGGGCCAGGAAAACAGCTCTTGTACCATTTAATGGGGCTAGTCCCATAACAGGCTGGAAAGGGGGTCTTAGTAGCAGGACTTGTCCACCTGGGAATCACCTTTGAGCTGATGCTATAAAATGTTCTTACCTGATGTGGTTCCTAGGGGGAGGAGGAGGGAACTGTGGCTGGGGTTTGGGGTAATATTCTAGTTCAGCAGTTTATACAGTATGTTGTTATTTCCTCCAGTCGATGCTTCATAATGGTATATCCGAGAAGCCCAACTGAAGGAAGTTGATTTGGGTCTTTTACTCTACTAGCTGTTCCATTCACCCCAGTTAGGTTACTGCATAGTATTGGCAAATAAGGAAAAATCTTGACAAGTGAGCTGCAGTTTAGTAGAGTCTCTATATCTTTAGGGATACTTTGTACAATTGTTCGTTTGTACTCCTAATTTTCTCTCTCTTTCACCCCCCCCCCCTTCTGGGGGTTGTTGTTTTTTTTTTTTTTGTCCCTCTCTTTCTTTCTCTCTCCTCTCTCTCCCTCCTGGTCGCCTCTCCACTGACTAACTGCCTGATCGGTCCATTGATACGATGGCTGACCTATTAATTGTATCTCTTAATGCCCAAGGATTGAATATCCCGGAAAAGAGGTCCTCCCTTCTCCGTCTCCTGTGGAAGAAGAAAGCTCAAATTGCCTTTCTACAAGAAACGCATTTTCACTCAGATAAGATTCAAGTCCTTACCGGTGCGAGGTTTCCGTATGCCTATCACAGTGCTTCTCCTGACTCCAAGTCTAAGGGGGTCTCCATACTACTCTCTAACGCAATCCCTTGGGAATTGATGGAGTGTCGCTCTGATGATGCAGGTAGATATGTCTTCGTTAAAGGTAAGCTGGCAGGTACAATAATCACATTGGCTAACATTTATACCCCGAACATTAAGCAAGTTCATTTTCTTGAGTCGACTTTAGCAAGTTTGGACGAGTTTATGGAAGGGATCCTGGTGCTTGGAGGGGACCTTAATCTTACACTAGACCCAACCAATGACACTTCCAGAGGACACACATACATCCCACATGCTATGCAGGTGAAGTTAAGGGAACTCTTACTTTCCCATCGTCTGGTGGATGTATGGCGTGTGATACATCCACAGGACAGGGATTACACTTTTTATTCTATCCCACATGACTCTTATTCGAGACTAGATTACTTTTTCATTCCTCACACATACCTGGAAGCAGTATTGGGTGCGCAACTAGACCCAATTACGTTTTCTGACCACGCCCTCATCTCCATGACAATGTCTTTGCCCTCTCTGCGTGCTAGGGAATGGCATTGGCGTTTAAATGAGTCTTTATTGCAAGATATACAGGTGCAAGCTGAAGTAAGAAGGGATCTGGCGGAATACTTTGATCTCAATACAGATCAGGAGAGTGACCCTATCATGATCTGGGAAGCCCACAAATGCTATATCAGAGGTACCTTCATTAAAGTGGGAGCTCGCCTCAAAAAGGAAAGGGCGGCAGAGTTATCCAAATTAATATCCAAAATACACTAACTGGAATGTATACACAAAGCATCACTCAATCCCCAACAGGGAGTGGAGCTGCTGCAATTGAGGGAAAAGGTTAGGTCCATCTGCCTAGCAAGGGCAAAAGCGGCACTTGCCAAATGTCGCCGACATTATTATGAATTTGGGAACAAACCGGGGAGAACATTAGCCAGGGCATTGAGGAAGGTCAGGGCAACGTCTTACATCCCCCATACATCCTCCGTCACGGGCACACAATTAACCTTACCTAAACAAATAGCTGAGGCCTTTAGGTCATACTACCATTCTCTATATAACCTACAATCTTCGTTAAACCGAAATCCAGAGGAACATATCACATCTATCAGGGAGTACCTCACTGCATCTGGTATGGGTCGGCTGTCTCCAGAGACAGTATCACTTTTGGAATCTCCTATAACACACACAGAGCTAGTGGCGGCCATCAAGGACTCAGGGAAGGCACCAGGGCCAGACGGCATCCCTTTAACATATTACAAATCCTTCTTAGACATCCTAGCCCCACAATTTATCCGAGCATTTCAATCTATGGAGGAAGTACGCCGATTACCAGTGGACACCCTGAGAGCTCATATAACGGTGATACCGAAGGAGGGAAAGGACCTGACCCAATGTCAGAGTTACCGTCCCATATCTCTCATCAACTGTGACTTAAAACTGTTCTCTAAGATACTAGCGACACGCTTGTTACCACATTTACAAAGCCTAATTCATCTAGACCAAACAGGCTTTATGCCTTCAAGGGAGGCCAGAGACAACACCACGAAAGCTATAAACATGATCTATCATGCGATCACGTCCAAGCTCCCCATGTTTCTACTGTCTACAGACGCCAACAAGGCCTTTGACAGGGTTGATTGGTCGTTCATGAAGGAGACTTTGAGTCATATTGGACTGGGGGATAGGATGTTAGCTCGAATCGGAAATCTGTATTCTAACCCATCGGCCTTGGTTAAAGTAAATGGCCACCACTCAACCCCCTTTTCCATAGGCAATGGAACAAGGCAGGGATGTCCCCTTTCCCCATTAATTTTTATCTTATGTTTAGAACCCCTTCTTTGTCGGATAAGAGCCAATATGGATATAGCAGGGATAGAACTGCAGGGTACTTCATACAAAGTAGCAGCATATGCAGACGACCTCTTGTTCTTTCTTACCAAACCACGAATCTTGCTCCCGGTTCTTCTAAAAGAGCTTAAAACTTACGCAGCTTTGTCTAATTTCAAGATCAATTTACAAAAGTCGGAAGCGATGAACATTTCACTTCCTTCTGAGATAGTGAAAGACTTAATGAGCAATTTTCCATTTAAATGGGCAAGATCTTCCCTTAAAGGGGTTGTCCCACGAAAAATATTCTACAGTTTTAAAACCAGCACCTGGATCTGAATACTTTTGTAATTGCATGTGATAAAAAAATTTTGTATATCTACTGAGTTATTCAATAGCATGTATCTGTATAGGACCACTTAATTTCTTATTTCTTTGACCTATTCACTGAGCAGGCCGCACATGCTCAGTTTCAACTTTTAACTGCCTCCTGCGCTGTGATAGGGAAAGCTGAGACACGCCTCCTTAGCTGCAGCAGAAAAGACAATCCCCTTGAGCTGTCAGCTTGATATAAATCTAGCAGAGCAATGAATGGGGAGATCTCTGGATCCATGTGAGGTACAGGGCTGGTTCTAGCTTTGTTAAAAAGAGGTTGTCTTGTACTATATGATGTCTGATTTTCATTTTTTACATTATTCGTGGGATAACCCCTTTAAGTACCTGGGAGTGCATTTAACTCCGTCGATAGCGGATTTGTATACGTCAAACTACCCATCTTTATTAAGGACAATTAAGATGGACTTGGACAAAAGGGGACTTTTACGTGGTTTGGTAGGATTGCTATATTCAAAATGATTGTCCTCCCGAGAATCCTATATTTTCTACAGGCATTGCCCATACACATTCCCAGGTTATTCTTTCATACCCTTTTGTCCACCCTCACGCGCTTCATATGGGAAGGGAAGGTCTCGCGTATTGCGCGCTCGATACTGTTCAGGCCGAAAATGAGAGGAGGGTTAGGACTACCTGACTTTATTTCCTATCACAGAGCTTCTCATTTATTAAGAATTGTAGACTGGTACAGACATCAGCAGAATAAACAATGGGTGTCGATTGAGCAATCTTTCATGAAAATGCCTTTGTTAGCACTGCCTTGGTTGGGACCTCAAATCCCGCTTGGGGCTCGAGCACATCCCACAATAGGCCCAACCTTGAAAGCATTAGGCAGCATAATGGACTCACCTGACATATCACCTTCACCATCGCCAACCCCTCGTTCCCACCAAGCTTAGAGCCAGGTCCATTTCGACGTTGGATTCAAGCCAACAGATTAAGAGCACACCACTTCATAGATTCTAATGCTTGGATCTCCATAGCCCAATTGAAAAGTGTCTCGGAACCAACCTCTCTGTCGGACTGGCACATTAACCAACTCCACCACTACCTGACCTCATTGCTACCTGCTAGCTTGCATTCACGCAAGCTGACAAACTTTGAGCGCCTTTGTGATGGAAGGGGTGAGTTCCGACACGCGCTCTCTTATCTCTACAATACATTAATCGCTCCGTCTAATCAATCATCCCCCACATATCTCCTTAACTGGGAGAGGGACCTAGGGCTAACATTCACAACAGAACAAAAAGAACGTATCTTTACACTTGCACATAAAACCTCCATTGCCAGCAACATGCAAGAAATGGGGTTCAAGGTCCTCTCCAGGTGGTACATGGTGCCCTCTAAGCTACACTCTCTATTTCCAACGGTGTCCCCTATTTGTTGGTGTTGTGGGAGGGAGAGAGGTACAATGCTTCATGTCTTCTGGGAGTGTTCGGTGTTGGCCAATTTTTGGCAGCAGGTGTGGAGTATCACCTCAAAATTCACATCACACAAGCTGCCTAAAACCCCAGCGTTCTTCCTGCTTCATCATAGTGACATCCCAATTAGCACTTATAGGAAGTCTGTGGTGAGACATATGGTAAATACTGCAAGAGCTTGAATTCCTTGCACATGGAAATCATCCTCAGCACCTACAATATCCATGTGGCTAAACAAATTACAGGAGGTTATGAGGATGGAGGATCTTACCTCATCTCTGAGGAACACACCCATGAAATTTCGGAAAACCTGGCAACATTGGTTAATGTTCCAGGACACTGACGAGTTTAAATCACTCATGGTGTGAGGCGGCTGGGGGGGCGGGGTAGGGATGGGAGGAGGGGAGGTGTTTTTTTTTTTTTCTCTCTCTTCTCTTTCTCTCCTTCTCTTCTTCTTTCGTTCTAAACTTCATTGCATAACCATAGGTTTATGGTTAAGAATTGCCTGGAAGTAACAGTGGCTGGCGATTGACAGAAGGTTGCTGAAGGCTGTGTTGATTTTTAGTGGTAATGTCTTAGGGACTCCTCGTTGGCAGGACTAAAATTTACAATGTCAAAAATCAGCCAGACACAATCGATTGGGATTTAGAAACTGTTTTATTCAAAATTTGTAATATTGGGGCTGCGTCCCCTGAAGTGTTCAATTATTTTGAAAATTTAAATAAAGAATTAAAAAAAAAAAAATCTAGGTATACATAGCAGTTTTTTGTTTGGTTGGTTATATGTACATTTGTGTAGCCCTTATAGGTCGGCATTTATATAGGTTGTCTGTATATCCAACAATAGCAAAAATACCATTTCCACAATATACAGTGCAAATCTCCCCACATGGTTTTGTATGGATTTTAGCAAAGGATGGAAATTATCAATCTCTTTCCTCTCTATCTCTTCTTGCAGAATCTATAGCTTGCAATCTCCCTTCTGCAGTCATTCCTGAAATCATTCCTGAAATTCGCAACTGGGGCATACTGTTTTTTTTTAGATACGACTGGCCAAGTCGTGTCCAAGTGTGAAGGGTGTCTTAGCAGTATTCCCCTCATGGCAGCAATGCCTAAATAGCTTAGGTAGCAGCAGGGGCGGACTGGGAACTTAAAGTGGACCTTGAAAAAATACTAAAAGTGGCCGTGTTTTTGTAGTTGGGTCCAAACTGAAGGAAGGCAGAGCCAGCAATACCATATTGTGGCACATTATACCACCCCCAACAGAGCCAAATACCACAGTCCATCACACAATACTGCCCCAGCAGCTCAAAATACAACCCCAAAAACTTCCACCAGCGGGCTGTGAGGAGGGCTCAGGGGGCCCCCAGGGCATCGGCCCACCGGGAAATTTCCCTGTAAGGTCTATGGCCAATCCGCCCCTGGGTAGCAGGATACCTGACTCCAATGCTCAGTCATGCCAATTTCTGAATGTTCTTATCTCGTTCTTCCTTTCTTAGATCATCCAGAGATTGTTGAGTCTCTATAGCTTTAGCCCTGTCTTGTGAGGAATGGAGTACATTGAGTTGCTTCCTCATTCTTCCTTTCCTAACTGGAACTCTCTAGACAAGGGATGCTCAACATGCGGCTCTCCAGCTGTTGCCAAACTACAATTCTCAGCATGCCCTAATAGCTGTAGGCTGTCCAGGCATACTGGAAGTTGTAGTTTTGCAACAGCTGGAGGGCCACAGGTTGGGCATCCCTGCTCTAGTCTCAGCAAGGAGCGGATTCAGGATCTATATCCAGGATTCCTTCAAGGGCTGAGCCAAGGTTGTAAACTCTAGCTGTGCCATCAATTACTATACTGGGCAGCATGGTGGTTCTGTGGTTAGCACTGGTGTCTTGCAGCGCTGGGGTCCTGGGTTCAAATCCAACCAAGGAACACATCTGCATGGAGTTTGTATGTTCTCCCTGTGTTTGCATGGGTTTCCTCCAACTTAGATTGTGAGCCCCATTGGGGACAGTTGGATGCTAATGTCTGTAAAGCACTGCGGAATATAGTAGTGCTATATAAGCGCATAAAATAAATAAATAAATACAGAGCATAAAATTACATTAAATAATACAAATAGACAAGCAGGAAACGGTTTGCAAGTACCGCCTGCTCTGGGGTACTGCACTTGCCTGAACTGGTACATATTCCCCCCATTAATTTCTCATATGTTTTTTTTTTTTTTTTTTAAATGGCCTTGATATTGAAGTAATCAAGGAGCATGACTGGAATTATGTAATATGTTGCAGCTAATGCAGGTATCTTCTCTTCTTGAGGCCTCATGCACAGATGAGGGCTTACTGGACTATGCACCTTATGACATGTATGACAATTTAAACAGAACTTATCAATACACAGTCAGTCAAGGTTTATGACGAATGATAACAATGTCAACTCGCTTCTTCATGGACTCATTTCAATACTATTTAACAAAATTAGCAGCTGAACATGATATAAAACGTGTGGGATTTCTGTTTTATTCATGAAAAATAACTAAATACAATGTAACTAATAGTAATCCCCACACCATTTAAATGGCTACAAGTTTCCACATATATTTCATCTGCCTAGTCTTATCATTATTGTTTATTTAATAATTCCATAAATGTCTCTTGACTTTGCTTCATATGACAGTAAAACTGATTATGTTTTCTTACGATGATGATAACTCAGAAAGCAGCGTTGGAGTGGAATGTGTTGTTTTTTCTTTGTATATAACTAGAAGTTTTATTTAAAATTAGATTGGGGGGGTGTGGCCGGATGCCGAGCAGGACGGCTGTGAGAGAGTTTTCCCCGCCACTAGCCTATTCTAAAAGCAGCTCAAAGCAGAGAAAACAGACAGCCAAATTAACCACCCGGCTCCTATATAGCTCACTAAAAATACCAGGCCTGCAGAGATGGTGAAAGGAAAAAGGCAGAACCTACAAAGATGACACCTTTCTTTCAGCCGGCAAGCAACTCCCAAGATGTCGCCCGAACCATACAGAGAGAGGATGACGCAGCTAATGAAGAAAGACTGCAACATGTCTCATCGCTTGCAATTACAGCGAATCCTGAGTACCAGACGCTACAAGGCTCACCAGAATTTTGTTTTGTATTAAAAGAGGTATGGACTCACGGGACAGGGATGTAATATTGCCGCTACACAAAGCATTGGTGCCGCCTCAACTGGAATATGCAGTTCAGTTTTGGGCACCAGTCCATCAAAGGATGCCCTGGAGTTAGAAAAAGTACAGAGGAGAGCCACTTAACTCATAAAGGGCCTTGAAAATTATGAGCAAAGATTAAATGAACTGAATTTGTTTAGCCTTGAAAAAAGACATCTAAGGGGGGACATGATTAACCTGTACAAATATATAAATGGACCATACAAAAATATCAAGGGAAGCTATTCTGTGTTAAACCCCCTCAAAAAACAATAGGCCACTCCCTATGACTGGAGAAAAAAAGATTCAGTCATAAGAGGCGACAAGCATTCTTTACAGTAAGATCTGTCAATCCTTGAAATAGCCTGCCGCAGGAGCTGGTCACAGCAAATACAGTAGATGACTTTTTAATTCAAAATAAAATTGAGGCTTATGACAATGTATAGAAATCTCATTCTACACACCCTTTCCCTTTGGCCCAACCCCTTTTTAAAAGGAAGATGATCCAGGGATCGATATAGCAGGATTACAGGTTGGATTTAATGGACTTTTGTCTTTTTCCAACCTTAACAACTATCTTAACAACAACAACATGAGTACTAGATATTTCCTTAGATAAATACTTTATTATTCAATAAAAAAATAGTTAATACTACATAAAAATAGGGAATCCATAATAGACGCCTGGCAAATCAATTCACATTATTGTAACAATATATAAAAGTGCAGAACAATTACTATATTAGCCTGACAATATATAAAGTGGATGTAGGAGGCCACTAATTCTTATAATCACATTATATAACACCAGTATATCTACTGAACCGCAGCTGCGATTTATGTCTGCCACCTACAATCTCCACTAACAATAACTATTGTATCAGGAAAGTGCCAAAATGTAATCAACCATAAACGGGGGCTAAGATCATATATCAGAAAGTATTGAATGACCTACCCACACCAATGAGGAAAGACACCAGGCGCCCCCCCTCGACGCGCGTTTCGCGTGTTTGCTTCTTCTAGGAGGAGAGCCCAGGGAAATATCACGACAGATATTTAAAGTGCTAAAGAACCAATAATATCGCTGAAATCACATCATGTGATCGGGAAGAATGCCGGACCGTAATTGCAGAGCATGTCCAATTTCAACCATCCACGTCACTAGTACTTCCGCCCTCTCCCCGAGGCTGACGCCGGGAAGGGCAACTGCACGCCATATACTGGCATGCGTTGCCTGTTACCGGCGTCTCGTCTCATTGGAAAAGGAAGCCGAAGCACTGCGGTAGTAGGATCAGACATGCGCACACCGTCCGCAAGAACAAACTCTAAAACACTGTGGGCAAGTCTATTATTCAATTTATGAAAGTGGGGTAGCTAACACTAATGCCTATAACTAGATTACACCAATTAAAATACTGAAGTTAATAAATGCCTAGATGAATCTATTAAACATCCAGAAACCAAATACATTAAGTGTTGATGTGATAAATGAAAACTATACATAATTAATACATGTCATAATCAATACACTGACAAATTGTACTGGCAATCAATGATCATCAAAAAACATACTATTAATACTGTGCAATAATCAACTATAATAAATATACTAATAATAAATATAATCAAAAACCCTAATTCATGTATGAAAATCAAGTGCATAAATGTGCATGAAAAAAACGTGAAAAATAGAATATACACCAATAATGATTAGTGAGCAACATATAAATACAACAATTCTTTTTATATGTATATACATACAATCAAATAACCCCAGCCACGGCAAAAGCAGTCCCTTAACAAATACACAGATTAAAAATGTCCGAGAAGTATTATTTTCAGCTAACCCCAGAGTTCCAACATTTTACATTATTCCTAAAATCCATAAGGATAAAATGGACCCACCGGGGGCGTCCAATTGTTGCAGGTAATGAGGGACCATGTGAAAATATTTGCAGATTCATTGATTTTCATTTGCAGCCTCTAGTAGGTAGTTTACCCTCTTTCATTCAAGATACGACCTCAGCTTTGAATAGACTTGAGGGTATTCATATGGAGGAGAGCATGATGCTGGTTGTTGCGGATGTGGAATCTCTATATACTAGCATCAGGCATGAGGATGGCCTGAGTGCTGTTGGAGAATTTTTAAGAGTTTTGTCCTGAGACATAACTTTTTTGTTTTCAAAGATCGCTACTATTTGCAAATTCAAGGAGTGGCCATGGGGGCCTCTTGTGCCCCGTCCTTTGCAAACTTATTTCTAGGAGCCTGGGAACGAAAAAAATATTTAAGGATGATGGTGTACGAGGAATAGCAAAGGTACACAATTGGATGCGTTATATAGACGACATCCTGTTCATATGGGAGGGATCAATGGATGAATTACATGAATTTATGGGGATTTTAAATTCCAATCAACTTAACATCAAACTTACCTTTCAGGCTGCACATGCTGTGGATTTTTTGGATCTAAGGATTAATGTTGGCAATGATGGCAGATTAGAGACAGATATTTATAGGAAGCAAACAGCGGTGAATGTACTTCTTCATGCTGAATCGTCACACCCGAAGTCAACAATCAATGGAATCCCCACAGGTCAGTTCTTACGACTAAAAATGATTTGTTCTAGTGAAGTGTTGTTTCGAAATCAGACTGTGGAATTGAAAAGACGATTCCAAGAGAGAGGATATAGTAACAGACAAATAAATAGGGGATTTAAGATTGCAAAACGTAGAATAAGGAGTAAATTACTCTGTCCGAATGAAGTAAAAGTGACGGAACCTGTACAACCAACACGGTTCATAACAAATTACAACAAGCAGTGGGATCAGATACGTGAAATAATGAATAAACATTGGGAGGTTCTGCAAACGGATTCGGTTTTGAGGAAATGCATTGCAGAGAGACCATTAATGACGGCTAGAAGGTCCAGAAACCTCAAGGACATGTTAGTTTACAGCCATTATGTACCAGATACTACCCTACAGGATGGAAAAGGAACAAAAGGTTCTTTCGGTTGTGGTTCATGCAAAGCCTGTAAAAATATGGATAGATCAGATTCTTTCACTGATGTAGATAATAAAAAGTTTACTGGATCAGGGAATATATATCATGTGTATCCACAGGAGTTGTTTATCATGCCACGTGCCCATGTGAAAAGATCTACATAGGCCTTACCACACGCGAACTGAGAAAAAGGATAAGGGAGCATGTGAGGGATATTGAGAAGGCAAAGGATGAAGAGGATTTGAGTTGTTTGAAAACAATACCTAAACATTTTAAGTTGTTCCACAACAGTAACCCCAACCTATTGCGATTTAAAGGTATTGATATGATACATCTAGGGTCCAGAGGAGGTGATAAGGCGAAGAAATTTGCACAATTGGAAAGTAAATGGATCTTTAGGTTGGGGACTATGGCACCTAGAGGACTGAATGAAAATTTAGGATTCAGCGCCTTTTTGTAGATAGTAGTATTGTTATTTAGGGGAAATTGGTTTATATTTTAATTGTTTTTAATATTTAATTATAATTTAATGTTTTTTGATTTTTCTCTAGACGGATATTAAAGCTGATTAAGGAGATATAGTCTATGCGGGATATTCTGAATATCATCGTTGGATAAGGGTATTGAAGATATTATGTAGGATAAAGATGGATCTGAATTGCGGACATTTTTAATCTGTGTATTTGTTAAGGGACTGCTTTTGCCGTGGCTGGGGTTTGATTGTATGTATATACATATAAAAAGAATTTCAACCAAAAAGAAGAAAAAATCCCCGATATACTTGAATCATATAAAATACATAATTTTATTTATAAATACTTAAAAAACAATCACATGTAATAAAAAACCCATAAGCATGATCCAATAATAGTGGTGAAACTAAACAGTTGGTAGAAAAAGCAGAATAACCACAGGGGTATGGATATATCAAAACACCTCAATATTCAATACGCCGCACCAAGTGCATACATCTCCTATGTATGTATACAATATAAAGGTACATCAGTCAAGTGCCAAATGAATCACTACATATAAATATCATAGTGCAGCAAAGCTAATAACATACATGAGGGCAAATATAAAGTTAATATGTTACCCGACCGTGGTAAACTGCTGTCCCGCCGCGCGTTTCGCTTAAAGCTTCATCAGGAGATAAATTAGCACCCACTATATGAGGGTATATATACCCACCTAACTGAAATTTCAAACAACCTGTGCTCCACTCGTACCTCCGATGTCGGACACACCCCCAACCGGAACCACAGGCACCGGAAGTGATATCATCACATATACCAATGTGTCAAATAACGTTCCAAACACCCAGATAAGCCCCATCTCATACTGGACTCGATCACAGAACCTCCACCGAGCATCATGATGCTCCCCCAGGGATATTACTAGATGGGATATCCAAGACGCATATTTTTGAATGCTTGTATGTCCTCCGGTATTCACCGGAAGTGACGCACCGGAAATGGTCATGCGTTCCAGCTTGGAACGCATGGCCACACCAATAGCATGGAAAACTATCTGCACCTTAGCGTTCCACGATGGAACGCATCAGAAGACCGTCATCTATACTTAATATGTAGTTTACAATGTGCTAATGGTGATCAACCCATATTAGCCACCTAATAAGTGACTGTGTAACATAGCCTTCTCATTATCAAACACAAGCAAACATAAGATATGTAAATATTATATTATAGTGTATCAGTGTTAAGTACAATAATTGTAATAATTATAGTAAATAAAAATATATTAAATAGTGCAAAAAACAATTAAAAACAACACAAGTGACAAAAAAGAATAATATAATAAAAAAAGAATAAATAAATAAATCAATAAATAGCACACGTGAATATTCAGTGCTCAGTGCTCCCAAAATGGAAAAAGTGCTCTCCCTGTGAAAAGTACACATAAATGAATATTTTTTCATTATATCATTATTTAATTGTAAAAAACACATATTAGCATAACCAATTCTTATACAATAAATAAATAAAAACTTATATTATTCCATCTTCCCATGTAAATAAAGTTATTAATAATAATAATATTCTTCCTCTTGATAGGAGATAATACAAATTAGTGCATCATATTGATATTTCAAAGGGACGGGTTCCACACAATAGGGTAAACGTCACAAATGGTGGGGAAATTCATAGATGTTTACTAAAAATAATCCAATCTCTCGATAGTGACTAATCTCCAATTTTTGGGTATCGCATCCTCCCGGGTGATTGTCTCTGGAACATAAAAACACAATTAGAATGGAAAAAACTACATATGCACAAACATATACATGTATACGTCTGTGTATTATAAGGCACATACCATATGTATCTACCTAATATGAATTCCCATTCTACTCACAAATGAACACTTAAAATAATACACAAACTTAGGGGAAAGAAAAACAAAGTGGGTATATACTATAATTATAAAAACAAGGGTACACAATTACCAATCAGTATAGTTGTCAGGTAACGAATCCCAAGCAGAGAACAGAAAAAGCACAGGAGCGGACCCGCTCACCACCTCCTATAAAAAAAGGAACAAAGCTTAAACTTTCATTCAACCCGTAAGGAGTTATTGTATTCAGATATGTAATCCATCGTACCTCCTTCTGAGCCAGTACTTGTTTCCATTTGCCCCCTCTGATATTAGGGATTACTCTATCAATTCCCTTGGCCCTGAGTAAAGCTCCATTACAATTATGAAACCTTTTAAAAATGTCGTGGAATCGTTTTTAGGGTGTTGGGGTCTTGTTCTTCACTGGCCGCATAAATACCCAAAACATGCTCTCTAATTCTCTTTTTCAATTCTCTTGTAGTGAGTCCTACGTACAACAAATTGCAGGGACACCAAGCTAGGTATATTACCCCAATGGTATTACAAGTAATGGTGTGTGTAATTGTAAATGTCTTTTTACCAGCAGAGTCGGTGAATGTGGTTGCTCTATCTACGTTGGGACATGCCACACACCTTCCACATGGCCGACACCCCCATTTTTGGCCCTTAGAGCCAAAAGCCCGTTCTGGTTGCTGTCCAACATAATGACTCCTCGTCAATAAATCCTTCAAATTCTTTTCCTTCCTAAATGTGATGGACGGTACTGATGGTAAATACAACTTCAAAATATTATCAGATCGCAGCACATTCCAATATTTCATCAGAATGCGTCTCATCTCATCATGTCCATGATTATACGTTGTAATGAATCTGATCTTCTCCTGATCCTGTGACGGTCTTGTATTGTTTGATGAATATATCAACTGATTACGGTCAGCAGCTTTGGCCCTCTGATAGCCTCGTCTTATTGATCGTTCACTATAACCTCTACTCCTAAAACGATCCCGTAACTTCCTTGGCTTGTATTTCAAAATCCGATTCCCTTGAGCAAATCCTCCTTGCTCGGAGATATTGTCCTACCGGTATACTAGAAATTAGTTTACCTGGATGTGAGGAAGTAGCATATAGCAAACTATTCACTGAAGTCTCTTTTCTGAATAAGTCCGTCTGGATGAGGCCCTTTGCATCAATCTCCAATGTAAGGTCTAAAAAATCCATCTTCGTCACGCCCGTCTTGTATGTTAATTTAATGTTCAAATCATTATTGTTTAAGTCGTCCATGAATCCCTTTAGTTCATCTGCAGTGCCCTGCCAAATCATGAGAATATCATCAATAAAGCGGCTCCAGAGATGGACCCGCTCTATTGACTTCACTGGTTCAGTGCAGAAGATCCTCCTCTCCCACAGCCCCAGGAACAAGTTCGCATATGAGGGCGCACATGACGCCCCCATAGCTGTCCCCTGGAGCTGCAGGTAAAAGGAGTTCTTAAAAACGAAAAAGTTATGCTGGAGAGCAAACTCCAAAAGCTCCAAAATCAAATCTCCAAACTCACCATTATGTTCTGATGATGAGATGAAGTATTGAACTGCTCGTAGTCCGTCTTCGTGTCGTATCGACGTATAAAGCGATTCCACGTCACAGGTGACCAACAACATATCAGGCTCCAAACTTATGCCATCCAATTTCTTCAATGTATCACCTGTATCTTTAAGATAAGAGGGGAGGTTACTTACCATCGGTCTTAAGACATGATCCACTAATTTACAAATCGGTTCAAAGGGGCCATTCATCCCTGATACTATGGGGCGGCCCGGTGGTATCTTGTTGTTCTTATGGACTTTGGGCAGTAAATAAAATGTAGGGATGGTAGAATTCTCCACCATCAAATACTGCATTTCTTTTGTCGTGATGATTCCTTGATCTACCGCCTTACCCAAAATCAATTTCAAATCTCTTTGATATTCCATTAATGGATTATATGTCAGTTTTCGATAGCATTGTTGGTCACGAAGTTGGCGGAAAGCTTCTTTTTCATACATGTTAGTTGGCCATATAACGACATTTCCTCCCTTATCAGCAGGTTTAATAATTATGCCCTCCAGTTTTTTCAATTCACATAGGGACTTCTGTTGTTCCCTAGTCAGATTACTGTTTCCAGACCTGGGGGATATCCCCCTTAGTTCTTCTGTTACTAGTTTAACATATATTTTTTTGATGATCATTGATTGCCAGTACAATTTGTCAGTGTATTGATTCACTTGTGATTTTCAATTGTATGTTATGACATGTATTAATTATGTATAGTTTTCATTTATCACAACAACGCTTAATGTATTTGGTTTCTGGATTTTTAATAGATTCATCTAGGTATTTATTAGCTTCAGTATTTTAATTGGTGTAATCTAGTTATAGGCATTAGTGTTAGCTGCCCCACTTTCATAAATTAAATAATAGACTTGCCCGTAGTGTTTTAGAGTTTGTCCTTGCGGACGGTGTGCGCATGTCTGATCCTACTACTGCAGTGATTCGGCTTCCTTTTCCAATGAGACGAGACGCCGGTAACAGGCAACGCATGCCAGTATATGGCGTGCAGTTGCCCTTCCCGGCGTCAGCCTCGGGGAGAGGGCGGAAGTACTAGTGAAGTGGATGGTTGAGATTGGACATGCGCTGCAATTACGGTCCGGCATTCTTCCCGATCACATGATGTGATTTCAGCGATATTATTGGTTCTTTAGCATTTCAAATATCTGTCGTGGTATTTCCCTGGGCTCTCCTCCTAGAAGAAGCAAACACGCGAAACGTGCGTTGAGGGGGGGCGCCTGGTGTCTTTCCTCATTGGTGTGGGTGGGTCATTCAATACTTTCTGATATATGATCTTAGCCCCTGTTTATGGTTGATTACATTTTGGCACTTTCCTGATACAATAGTTATTGTTAGTGGAGATTGTAGGTGGCAGACATAAATCGCAGCTGGGGTTCAGTAGATATACTGGTGTTATATAATGTGATTATAAGAATTAGTGGCCTCCTACATCCACTTTATATATTGTCAGGCTAATATAGTAATTGTTCTGCACTTACATATATTGTTACAATAATGTGAATTGATTTGACACCCCCAACTGGCCACCTCCCCTCTGTTCCTTTACTGAAGACAAATAGCAATTCAATCATAACTTCTAGTGCAAATAGCATGGAGCTATTAAAACAGGCATGTCAGGAGTGGTGAAAGGTCCTCTTTAAGGTAAGTATAATGATCTGGATAAAAACTTCAGATGGAATAGCATAATGGAGACAGATTCCATTTGGCCATCAAAAGCGAAATAACATAATGAATAAAATTGGCAGTAAGGAAGAGAATATTTTATTGTATTCTGCCACAAAGGGTCCCTCAGGAGGGAGTAATGATATTAAGATTATCATGATCACTATAGAAAGCATAAAAATATTGAATGATATTAAAATTATCATGATAATCTGAATAGCTACATGACATATTAATATGGTTACATATAGATTAAATGTACATGATCCAGTTATTTATAGGTGTAAACATGTAAGGATATGAATAAATCAAATTATAGTAAGGTATAGGTCTGAGGCCTTGCCAAGTACTCTACCAGATAGCAATCAACTACAAAATGGTACAAGTATAAATGATCTTCCAACTGACCAATTCTTAGAAAGATTTAAATAACTACGTGACAAATACCTCTCCTCAAAAAATCGAATAGTGGAGACACCAACCACCTCCCCCCCCCACTATACACAAGGCACCAACAGTAATTCTAGATTCTTCCGCCCTGATCTGCTTGGAATATATCACTATCCACCCATCGCCAACTCAGACGAAGATCCCGGAACTATTGTTATTGACAACACAAATACAGAATGTAATGGACTAGTTCCTTTTTTATGCCATGCAAAACCACCCGAAATTCCCCCTCTACAGATATATCCCCAGGCCACCCTCAATACACAAATAACACAATACTTCAAACCCACCCCAGGAAAAAGAAAATTTGAATCCGAGGGGAGGATCGCATAAAAGGATAACACTAATAACGACAACAAAAAAAACAGATACTCACACCGCTACTCAATCCACAGTAAAAATCTATAATCTTTCAAAATATAAATAGACTGCTTTTGAAACAAGCCTACTACAAAAAGGCCTTTCCTTCTGTCCAATATACAAAACAAACCCCCAGGAATTATTTATTGACATGCAGAAATATAGAAGAAAACTCCCTTTAAAGAGATACTTTGACATAGAAAAAACAAAAACAAAAAAAGAGACCATAGAAAACAGCAGAACTGACTTAATGCTATCATTCTATAGACACAAAGAAATCAGACCCGAATCGAATTTTTTCCCGATGCAGAGTCAGGGACATATTATCCCTACATTCTTCGACCTAATATTTTCAGAACAAAAATTGATGACTAATTAAGTGAAAATTGACAGCCACCAAGGGAACCTTAGTAGAACCGAATTAAAAGCACTAAAAATCTTAAAGATAATACTAATATAGTCATCCGACCAGAGGATAAGGGGGGGTGGGATAGTTATCTTAGATTACTCAGCCTACGAAGAAGAAGCAATGAATATTCTAAGTGATGTAACCTATTATCAAAAAATGAAAGACATCCCTTTCCCCAACCTAACGAAACAACTAAAAAATCTGATACAGAATGCATTTGAAAACCATTATATACACAAAAATGAAAAGAAATTTCTGACTACCAAGACCCCATATACACCATATTTTATTATTTACAAAAATACAGAGAAACCCCCAGGGCGGCCCATTATTTCCAACACAAAGTGCGGCACTAGTAATCTTTCACATTTTCTAGACCTGCACCTACAACCCTGTTTAAAAAAGTTACCAAGCTATCTCCATGACTCAAGACAGCTAATCAAAGAACTTCAAAATATAATCTGGGAACCAACCTATGCTCTCTTTACATTGGATGTTACGGCCTTATATTCAAATATTCCACATGAGCTAGGCACCAGATGTGTACAAAACTCACTATTAAGGGATCCCTCCCTAAAAGTCCTGCAGATTGATTTCCTGATGGAAGGATTAGATTTTGTGTTAAAAAATAATTTTTTCATATATAATGACGCCATCTATCATCAACAGAAGGGGACCGCGACGGAGACGAAGGAAGCGCCCTCGTTCGCTAACATTTTCATGGGGGAATTCGAAGACATATACATTTGGAACAACCCTAAATACATAAACCACATCATTTTTTTCCGAAGATATTATTGGATCATTTAAACTTTTTTTGTAATAATAAAACTGAAAAGTGGGGCATGCAAAATTATTCAGCCCATTTACTTTCAGTTCAGAAAACTCACTCCAGAAGTTCATTGAGGATCTCTGAATGATCCAATGTTGTCCTAAATGACTGATGAAGATAAATAGAATCCACCTGTGTGTAATCAAGTCTCCGTATAAATGCACCTGCATCATGAAGACCAAGGAACACACCAGGCAGGTCTCTGTTACTGTTGTGGAGAAGTTTAAAACCGGATTTGGATACCAAAGGATTTCCCAAGCTTTAAACATCCCAAGGAGCACTGTGCAAGCTATCATATTGAAATGGAAGGAGTATCAGACCACTGCAAATCTACCAAGACCCGGCCGTCCCTCTAAACTTTCATCTCAAACAAGGAGAAGACTGATAAGAGATGCAGCCTAGAGGCCCATGATCACTCTGGATGAACTGCAGAGATCTACAGCTGAAGTGGGAGAGTCTATCCATAGGACAACAATCAGTCGAACACTTCACAAATCTGGCCTTTATGGAAGAGTGGCAAGAAGAAAGCCATTTCTCAAAGATATCCATAAAAAGTCTTGTTTACAGTTTGCCACAAGCCACCTGGGAGACACACCAAACATGTGGAAGAAGGTGCTCTGGTCAGATGAAACCAAAATCCAACTTTTTGGAAACAATGCAAAACGATATGTTTGGCGTAAAAGCAACACAGCTCATCACCCTGAACACACCATCCCCACTGTCAAACATGGTGGTGGCAGCATCATGGTTTGGGCCTGCTTTTCATCAGCAGGGACAGGGAAGATGGTTAAAATTGATGGGAAGATGGATGGAGCCAAATACAGGACCATTCTGGATGAAAACCTGTTGGATTCTGCAAAAGACCTGAGACTAGGACGGAGATTTCTCTTCCAACAAGACAATGATCCTAAACATAAAGCAAAATCTACAATGGAATGGTTAAAAAATAAACATATCCAGGTCTTAGAATGGCCAAGTCAAAGTCCAGACCTGAATCCAATTGAGAATATGGGGAAAGAGCTGGAAACTGGTGTTCACAAACGATCTCCATCCAACCTCATAGAGCTCGAGCTGTTATGCAAGGAAGAATGGGCAAGAATTTCAGTCTTTAGATGTGCAAAACTGATAGAGACATACCACAAGTGACTTGCAGCTGTAATCGCAGCAAAAGGTGGCGCAACAAAGTATTAATGCAAGGGGGCCGAATAATTTTGCACGCCCCACTTTTCAGTTTTATTATTACAAAAAAAGTTTAAATGATCCAATAAATTTCGTTCCACTTCACAAGTGTGACCCACTTGTTGTTGATTCTTCACCAAAAATTTAAAATGTTCTTTTTTGTTTGAAGCCTGAAATGTGGCAAAAGGTTGAAAAGTTCCAGGGGGCCGAATACTTTCGCAAGGCACTGTATATTTATTATTTGGAACGGAAATGAAAAAACTGACAGCGAATTCTGCCACTCCTTGAACACCACAGACTGGGACATTTCTTTTACTCCAAACTACAACACTAAGAATATACAATTTTTGGACATTGTCATCTCCTTTGATAATAATAAAATAACCACAACAACCTATTTCAAACCAGTTGACACTAACAGTTATATCCATTACTCCAGTTTTCACCACAAAAAATGGCTAAACAATATCCAATATAGTCAAAATAAGCGAATCCGGCGAAACTGTACAAATAATATTTTTTTTTTATTAGACTATTATTAAAGACTATAAAACACAAGCCAAAATTCTAAATCAGAGATTCAAAGGAAAAAAACTACCCAAAAAATATTGTGCTAGACGCCTACAAAAATGTGCGCGTATCTCCCAAGAAGAATGTCTTAAACCAAGTGTAAAAAAAGAAACCACTATTGATAACATGAATTTAATCAACCAGTATAGTACCGCTAACAATCAGATTCAAAACATTCTGATCAAACACTGGCATATATTACACCATGATCCATACCTCAAAACATTTTTACCTAATAAACCCAAAATTACCTACCGCAGGGCCCCTACCCTACGGATTTTTATTGCCCCCAGCATATTGAGACAACATCAAAAACCACCTAACATAGATACAAAGAAGACCCCTCAGAAAACAGGTAGTTTTAGATGTAATCAAAACCGCTGTCTCTGTTGCAAGATAATTTCGCACAGTAAAAGCGATTTTGTTTCCAACTCCAACGGCACCAGTTTTACAATCAAACACCATCTGAATTGTCAATCTTCCTATGTGATCTACCTAATAGAATGTGGTTGCAGCCTACAGTATGTAGGCCGCACCACACAAACTCTACATTATAGGTTAAATCAACACAGATACAATATACAGCGTCTCTATAACAAACATAGCCTATGTAGGCATTGTGCCTCCACTGCTGAGAAACAGAGACATCCCATTAGAATCACTCCTATAGATCATATACCATACAATCCGTATAACAGATTTAATATACTCCAAAAGCGAGAAGTGTACTGGATATACTAACTCAACACATTAACACCATATAGGCTGAATGAGATAAATGAAATGATAATCTAACAATGTGGTCTAACAATCTTTAAGCCTTTTTTTTTAGCACTATATCATATCTGACCTATACCTTACTATAATTTGATTTCTTCATGTCCTTATAGTACGAGGTTAACATCTATAAATAACTGGAGCATGTACATTTAATCTATATATAACCATATTAGTATGTCATGTAGCTATTCAGATTATCATGATAATTTTAATATCATTCAATATTTTTATCCTTATTTTAGTGATCATGAT
Source organism: Rhinella marina (assembly GCA_900303285.1). Taxonomy (NCBI): domain Eukaryota; kingdom Metazoa; phylum Chordata; class Amphibia; order Anura; family Bufonidae; genus Rhinella; species Rhinella marina. The sequence continues at coordinate 32,189 of ONZH01021209.1, read as the reverse complement.
AATCTTAATATCATTATTCCCTCATGAGGGACCCTTTGTGGCGGAATACAATAAAATATTCTCTCCCTTACTGCCAAATAAAAACATTCATCTATTATGTTATTTCACTTTTGATGGCCAAATGGAATCTGTCTCCATTAGGCTATTCCATCTGAAGTTTTTATCCAGATCATTATACTGTACTTACCTTAACACTGCCATCCGTTCCCCATAGATTCTCTATGGCCCACAAAAAAACCACCAAATCCCCTATGAACATAACATTGTGAGATTACGCTATGCAGACCGATGCTGATGCGGAGATTTGAAAAGAACACAGGAACAGGACGATTCCGGTCCCTATAAATAGCAACATATGGCTATACTATGTTGCGATTGCCTTCTTAGGCTACTTTCAAACGAACGTTGTGTTTTGCGGTCCGCAAATAAAACGGCGTCCGTATGGCATCCGTTTTTTTTGCGGATCCATTGTAACAATGTCTATCCTTGTTTGCAAAGCGGACAAGAATAGGACATGTTCTATTTTTTTTGCGGGGCTCCGGAACGGGCATACGGATGCGGACAGCACACAATATGCTCTCAGTATTTTTTTGTGGACCCATAGAAATGAATGGGTCCGCATTTTTCATGTGAAAAATGCGGATCGGAGCCCGCAAAAAATACTGTTGTGTGATAGAGGCCTAATTCTGTAACATTTATGATAATTGATTGAAGCTACCTACAGGGAGGGATACATATAGCCGATACACATCGAGCTTCCTCTCTAACGATGAGACAACAAAAATGACCACCAGGAAACATAAATAATACATACAGAGAATAAAATGTATAAAGACAATAAACCATTTAATTATTTATTTATTAATTATTTAATTAAAGGGGTTGTCCCACGGAAAATATTCTACAGTTTTCAAACCAGCACCTGGATCTGAATACTTTTGTAATTGCATGTAATTAAAAATTATGTATAGCTACTGAGTTATTCAGTAAAATGTATCCGTGTAGTGCCACTTAATTTCTTATTTCTTTGACCTGCTCACTGAGAAGGCCGCACATGCTCAGTTTTATCTTTCAACTGCCTCCTGAGCTGTGATGGGAGGAGCTCAGACACGCCTCCGGATCTGCAGCAGAAAAGACACTCCCCTTGAGCTGTCAGCTTGATATAAATCTAGCAGAGCAATGAATGGTGAGATCTCTGGATCCATGTGAGGTACAGGGCTGGTTCTAGCTTTGTTAGAAAGGTATTGTCATGTACTGTATGATGTCTACTGTATGTTTCATTTTCTACATTATTCATGGGATAACCCCTTTAATATTACTGAAAAACGCTAGAATATGAAAACAGAATAATGCGGATTAGATATATATATACACACATCTTTTATTGTAGTATTTAGTTTTTCAATCATGAGTTATTCTTTTTTCTTTCTATTTAATCATAGTTCAATAGTCCATCTTATGGCTTACTTTTTAATGTTTTATGTAACTGCACGGTTTATGTATAGCCTACTTGTCTATCCTCCTGATGTATTGCCCCACGTCGCCCTGTTACATCGGACATTTCCACCAATCTCTTCTTAGACATACGCCCAGACCCCTCCCCTTTTCCCCTCCGCGCCAAAACCGTGTTTTTTTAAAATCCTGATCTGTTTGTCACAAAATGTTTCAATTGTCCTGATGAATGGGGTAATCCATTAGCCCTCGAAACGCGTCGACTGTAAATAAACAAGCCTTTACTTATACATCGCTACAGTGAAGTATCTCTGCAACAGCGCCCCTGAGCCGATCCAGCTGTGCCTCTTTCTTTTCCTTCTTCAATCCTGAAAGAGGTGAGAAGGAACCCAAGGCTAACAGCAAAAGATCTATAGAAAACTGAACAAACTGCAAAAACCTACATTCATATGTCCTCTATTAGAAAACCACTGAACAAGAAGGTTGTTCTTGAAAGGACACCACAACAAAAGTTGCTGCTGTCCAAAAAGCCACTGTGGTCCATCCCAGGATTGCCTAAGACCAGCTGTGTTGTCCACATTGCTTCTGAGAAAATGTTGTATGAATAGATTAGAGATGAGCGAACCAGTGAAGATTCATTTTGGGTCAAGTTTGCTGAATTTTTGAAAAAGTTTGGTTCGGACCTGAATCGATGCGAGCTGAACCAAAGTTGCTCCAATTGCTCTGAAAGTTGGTATATAACCCCCTATAGCCTCCTAGGACTCCTAGGAAAACTCTTTTCATTAATTTTTAATGAATTTTTTATCTCGCCCCTCCCCAAGCTCTGGAACGCAATGACAGCAATAGTAAATGGTGTCTGAATATGCATAACTATGGGTAAGCGCACATTTGATGGTGTTAACATCCAGCACATTTAAAAACACACCACGTCAGCACATGTGTTATGATTTTTCATATTCCAAAGCTTTCAAAAATTGATGTTTAAACACATATAGTGTGTCTTTCCGGCTCCACCCCCACTTAGCTGCCCCGATATCCTCATCATCGTCCTCCACCTCTGACTCCTTCTCCACTTGCAGTGGCAGCTCTTCATCTTCATAATCCTCCTCCTCCATGGCAGATTCCTTTTGTGTGTCCCCAATAGCTATAGGGCAGACAGTAAGATGCATCAGCCACTCTTCTTACATTGTGGTCCCCTGCTACATGAGTGTCAGCGTCTGTTCTTAAATAAATATGAGATAGATGACGTCGTTTATGCTGCAGTTGTCCCTGCTGACAAGCTTTGTGGCCTCTTCTAAGAGCTTCAGCACCCGACAGATGTCTTGAATGAGCTGCCACTGCCAGACCTCGATGCAACACATGCTCCCTGCTGCTGAGGCTGTCTGGTGCATGACAAAATCGCTCATGGCTTTCTGCTGCTCGTACAGACGTTCGAGCATGTTCAATGTCGAATTCCACCAAGTTGGCACATCGAGGATTAAGGGGTGTATCGGCAGGCCATTGCTGCAGGTACAGAAATCCCCTTCCCCCAATTTCACGTTAACACTCACAGGTAGATTTCTGCTATACTTTCTGTGTTACTGCAGAAATCATGTATATATATATATATATATATATATATATATATATATATTGTTTAATTAAATTGAACCCCACAAAAAAAGGATTTTTGTGAAAATGGGGGACAAAAATGAAACTATTTTCTTGCAGGTAGCTGCTTTTGTGATCTGCACTGCAGCAGCTGTGGTTCTGCTAAAAAGCACAGCCAGCCACAGCTCCTGTCCTCTCTCTCCCAGCTGTCAACTTACCTGCTTGTCCCTATTCTACACACACAATTCTTCTTTATAATCCTAGCCTTATCCTTCACTGTCCCTGGCAATAGAATACAAGTTTGATTTGACTGTCCATAATTGATTTCTGGCTATCCATGACTCGCTTAGATCGTTTTTCTGGCAGAAACCTTAAAGGGAACCTGTCACCTAAAACACGTCTTCCAAGCCACCCATATTACCTTAAAGTAGCCAGCAGTAAGTTTCTAAAGATGTTCTTCTTCCTTCGGTCAGCTGAGCCAAAATCTTGAAAAATAAACTTTAATCCCTTCAGGCGCTATGTAACAGCAGAGCTTGTCAAGGGGGCAGCAGCCTCCTCGCTTCAAGTCAGGATAACCACGCCCCCTTCGCCTCTGACTGACAGCATCTCGTTTCCTATTCCTGTGCATTGCTGTATGCACATCGAGACGCTCGGTGGAATAGAGGCGTCGGGCGCATGCGCAAGCCTTGAGCCGGCTTTGCAGAACAACCAAAAGCTATTGACTGTCAATCAGAGGCAAAGGGGGCGCAGTTATCCTGACTTGAAGCGAGGAGGCCGCTACCCCCTTGATTTCGAACTCCGCTAGCGCCTGAAGGGATTAAAGTTTATTTTTCAAGATTTTGGCACAGCTGACCGTAGGAAGAAGAACATCTTTAGAAACTTACTGCTGGCTACTTTAGGGTAATATGGGTGGCATGTTTTAGGTGACAGGTTCCCTTTAAAACCCAACCACCCTCTTTCATAGCCCAGCACAGAATGGGGTCTGCTACTTCTGCTAGGGCATCTCCCTTTCTGCAGAAGCTTTGATTGGCTCATCCAGGCTGTCTGTCAGCCTGAGAGCCAATCAGGACAAGCCCTCCCACTCCTTTCAGAGTCATGTGAGAGCCCTTCTTCTTCCTCCCTAGTGGTTTTTCCCACTGACATGTGCACTAACATGGCTCTACGCACTATTTTTAGTGGATTTGTCCGAAACGAACCTGAAAAGATTCAGGTACGTCTGCAATCCGAAAAATTGCAAAGTCTCAACTGGTTCACTCATCCTTAGAACAGGTGAAACAAATGCTGCCTCAGGACGCTGACACCATGCAATCATTACAGAAACAGATAGATGTGTTATAATATATAATATAATATGCATGCAGCAAATGTCTCCATAGGGACGAGAGATTGCTACTGTGGTCATTCATCCTCATACATATTCTTTGTGTGCTAAAAGCAGATCCCTGTTTACGCAGGATGATCTGCTGCAATGATTTTATATGCCACCTACTGTAAAATATGTGATCATCAGCAAAAAAGCGTTTAGCTCACTTGTCAGATGATTGCGACACATTTAGTATGACAGCTGATTCCTGCTGATTGCCTTGATCCTAGGCCTGTGTAAAAGGGACTTAAAGAGAACCTGTAACCTTTTCTAACATTTCTGTTTTAGCAACTACTTACATTCCCCATGTAATAACAAGTCTGGGGCATATATTCTTATAATTCTATGCTCTGCCATTAATTTATTATTTCTACTAGAACTTAATTGAATGAATTACTAGCAGTTTGTAATGAAGGTCCAGGTAGGTGTTACCAGTTGAAGGTGTGTCCTTACACAGTCACTAGCAGGATGGATTAGATTTTGTCACGCTCCAGAATTGTTATTACATAGGGAAGGCAAGTGGTTGGTAAAACAGACGTCAGGAGAGGTTACAGGTAGAGATGAGCAATCGATTTTAAACTAATTGAATTCATCTTTAATTTCTTAAAAATTCGAATTCCAGCAAAATACAAATCTTTTGCGATTCAATTTGGATGTATCCCTCAAAATGGCAGCCACCATTTTACCAGTCAGAAGACACAGAAGAAGGCATCTGCCACCAAAAAAGAATAATTTGTGGACCAAGTTCTAATTTAAAAATAAACCCGACAGTGCTGCGTTATTAAACAGTCTGTTTGTTACAGCTGGCTACAATCTATTTTCCCATAGGCATGTATGTCACTGTCACAATGATATTACTGATGCTGTCTCAGTGGTAAAGAACTTAAAATGAGTTGGATACAGTCGAAGGAGATCTCAGTGTCATACATAATTTTTCAGGGCAATCTAAGCAATTCTGATCCAGGTCTAATTTATTTGTATGTGAATCGAATCTGCCATCTGATTCATTAACCCCTTCACGCCCAGCGCCGAAATAGTACGGCGCTGTGTGAAGGGGCTTGATGCCCAGCGCCGTAGTACTACAGCGCGCTGATCAGCGGCGGGGGTCTGGCTGTGCCCACTTTCCAGACCCCTGCTGGATGCGCCGGCATCGGTGAAAACACAGATGCCGGCACATTAACCCTTCAGCGCTGACCTCGGCACACCGCGCTGCTGTGACGGAGACCCGGTGGCTTGGATGGCAGCCAGATGCCTTCCTTAGGCATCCGGCTGCCATCTACGGAAGCCTGTGAGATCCAGCCCCCTGGATAAAAAATGTTAGACATATTGGGTATCACCACGTCCATAACAACCTGCTCTATAAAAATATCACATTATATTCCCCCTCAGGTGAACGCTGTAAAAAAAAATTTAAACAAAACTATGACAAAACAGCCATTTATTGGTCACCTACTTTCACAAAAAGTGTAATAGCAGGCGATCAAAAAGGCATATTTACCCCAAAATGGTACAATCAAATCGTCATCTCATCCTGCAGAAATTGATACCCTACCTGAGACAATCGCCCAAGAAATAAAAAAAAATATGGCTCTCTTAAAATGGCAGCACAAAAACAACATTTAATTCTGTTCAAAAATGCATCTAATATGTAAAACTTAACAAAAATAAAAATGTTAAACATATTGGGTATAGCCACGTCTGTAACAACTTTCTCTATAAAAATATCACATTATATATCCCCTCAGGTGAACTCTGTAAAAAATTTAAAAATAAAACTATGCCAAAACAGCCATTTTTTGGTCACCTTGCCTCACAAAAAGTGTAATAGCAGGCAATCAAAAGGGCATATGTACCCCAAAATGGTACCAATCAAACTGTCATCTCGTCCCGCAAAAAATGATACCCTAGCTAAGATAATCGCCAGAAAACTAAAAAAAATAGGACAGTTAGAAAATGGCAACACAAAAACAAGATTTGATTCTGTTCAAAAATTCATTTACTGTGTAAAATTTAACAATAATATAAATGTTAGACATATTGGGTATTGCCACGTCCGTAACAACCTGCTCTATAAAAATATCACATGATTTGCCCCTTCGGGTGAATGCTGTAAAAAAATTTTTTTAAAAAAAACTATGCCAAAACAGTTATTTTTTTCATATTGACTCACAAAAAGTGTAATACCAAGCAATCAAAAAGTCTTATGTACCCCAAAATGGTACCAATGAAAACGTCACTTCATCCCGCAAAAAATGAGCCCCCACATAAGACAATAACTCAAAAAATAAAAATCAATGGCTCCCGCAAACCAATCCATCAAAATCTGTGCTGCAAAATCCATATGGCACTCCTTCCATTCTGAGTCCTGCCCTGTGTCCCCACAGCAGTTTACCACCACATATGTTGCCGTATTCAGGAGAAAATGGGTAACAAATTATGGGGTGCTTTTCCCCTGTTACCCCTTATGAAAATGAAAAATTTGGGGCTAAAGCAACATTTTTTTTGGAAGAAATGAAACTTTTCATTTTCACAGCCAAGTGCTTCCAAATTCCGTAAAACGGTTAGGGGGTCAAAGTGGTCAGTACCCCCCTTAATATATTCTTTGAAGGGTGTAGTTTCCAAAATGGAGTTACTTTTTGAGGGTTTCCACTCTAAGGGTACGTCAGGGTCTCTCAAATGGTGCCTAAAAACCATTCTAGCAAAATCTGCCTCCAAAATCCATATGGCGCTCCTTTCCTTCTGACCACTGCCACAATCCCATAGAGACGTTTACCACCACATATGGGGTATTTCTGTAAACTGCAGAATCAGAGCAATGTATATTAAGGTTTCGTTTGCTGTTAACCCTTGCTGTGTTGCAAGAAAAAAATGATTAACATGAAAAATCTGCATAAAAATGAAATTTTGAAATTTCGCCTCCATTTTCCTTTAATTCTTGTAGAACACCTAAAGGGTTAACAAAGTTTGTAACGTCAGTTTTAAATAATTTGAGGGGTGTAGTTTCTAAAATGGGTCATTTATGGGTGGTTTCCATTATGTAAGCCCCTCAAAATCACTTTATATCTGAATTGGTGCTCAAAAAAATGGTTTGGGAAATTTTGTTGAAAATTTGAAAAATGGCTTCTAAACTTCTAAGCTTTCTCACGTCCTAAAAAAGTAAAATCACATTTATAAAATGATGCCAACACAAAGTAGATATATGGGGAATTTAAAATAATAACTATTTTTGTATGTATTACTATGTATTTTGAAAGTAGAGAAATTTGCAAATTTGCAAATTTTTGATAAATGTGGTATTTTGTTATAAATAAAAATGAAATATTTTGCCACAAATTTACTACTGTCGTGAAGCACAATATGTGACAAGAAAACAATTTCAGAATGGCCTGGATAGGTAAAAGCTTTCCAAAATTATTACCACATAAAGTGACACATGTCAGATTTGCGAAAAGGTGAAAGGTGAAAGGTGAAAACAGGCACGGGGTTGAAGGGGTTAAAACAGATTGCAAAAAATACTTGTTTTTGTTTACTGACCCTTCACTGAATTTGTTTTTACATTTTTTATTCCCACAAGCTGACTAGTATCTGCAGTTCTTTGATTGCTCACACAATACACTGCACTTCTTATGTAGGCCATTTCCATAGCAGCTATCAGCACCCCACGATCGCAGTTTGTGGGGAGGGGAGGGGTGAAAGAGAGAGCCTACCCTCTGAAACCACTTTTATACAGTGGTCAATATTGCCTGTGGCATCTAATGGGTTAAATTATCAGAGGTTACTAAGTTACACTTACACTAGATCACCTTAAAAAGGGAGCTCAACCAGTGACAACTGTAAATGGCATATTGGTGGTCACAAAGAGGTTAAAGAATGGTTGAAACAGAACATTTGTGTTTTGAAATGGCAAAGTCATAGTCCTGACATAAACCCTATTGAGATGCTGCGGCATGACATAAAAATGGCTGTGCAAGTCATCTTAGGAACACTGATGAACTGAAAAACATTTGCAGGGAAGAATAGTCCAAACTTTTTCCTCCATATTGCGCAAATTCTATTTGTAACTATGGGAAATGTTTGGCGGAGGTGCTTACTGCTAAAGGGGATCTACATGTTACTAAATTCACAGTTTAATTTTAATTCCTCCACTGTTATCGTAAGGGTAAGCCATTCATTTTAAAGAACCAGAAAAACCCCTGATAAGTGGGATATTAGGAAATTGCTGACTGTTCAATCACTCGGTATAATCTGTTATATTCACCAAAGCTTAACCCAACATTTTTGGCATGTGCATTTTATTTTGGCAAAACTGATATCAGATTAATAGGAGGAAAAGATGTATGAAAGAAAGTTTTACACCTCTTTTACACTTAGAGTTGGACCCTAGCTGTATCTGATAATTCACCCTAAAGGATCTGAGAGAACTACCAAGGCTTCATATTATGTTCATCAAACTGTATGTTAAATCTACACAACTTGTGTTTTTCCAAATTTATTCGTCTCCTTGTGGACATTACTGGTTTATGGGAATATCATTTTTAAGTTTCAAAGTTAGAGAGACATGCATAGACTGAAAACATAAAGGATCATTTTGAAGCATGAGGGACAATTAATTGGGGAAAATGTGAACTCACCCTATAAAAATGTGACGAGAAGCATAGCAGATGCTTCCTAATCAAATTATGGAGACCTTCATTCAGTAAATATTAAAGGAACACTAAACCTGGAAAGGAATGCAAAAAGTAAGCAAGAAATATATTTTCCCTCACTGTTTGTGAGTCTGCAGCATTTTCTGAATGATCCTGAAAGAAACAGTCTTGTAGAAACCCTGCAGAGAAAGCAAGAGATAATCATCTGCTGATCTGTTCCATCCAGGGGCGTAGCTAAAGGGGGAGCAGAGGTAGCAGTCGCTACCAGGCCCAGGAGCCTGAGAGTTCTCAAAGACCCTTGTGCTGCATAAAAAGACTAAGAATACAACAGTATTATAGAAAGTGCATGCTGGTCAAGTTACACCTTTGGCTGGAGGGAAGGGGTAGGTAAAGAAATTGGTATGGGTGGGGGGTGCAGTTTAAATTTTTGCCTCAGGCAGCATGAAGGTCATATGCTTCCCTGCTCCTGGCCACAAAGCACTGAGGCAAGGGGCGCCCAAGCTGAACTCTTGCACCATGGCCCCTGAGCTTTTAGCAACAGCCTTGGTTCCATCTTCAGATGGTGACCTATTGAGTGGTTGGGACATAGTAAATCTTTTTGTCCGACAGCAGACAGAGCAAAGCAGGGAGGCTCCTCCTTTAACCATTTGTAATGTGCATTTTCTGTGCTTAGTGTTCCTTCAAAGAGTTGAGAATAATTTAGAATGGCTGCAAGCAACCGGTCCCAGAATGTAAGAAGAACTGTTTCTACCACTTGCAAAGCTGCCTAGGAAGGTGAGGGTGTAGGGCCTCACTACACACTACACTGCAGAACTTGCATATACTGTACTACAGATTAGTGAGCATTCCTGTCAGGCTGCTCAGCCATGATGGCATATCGTAGGCAAGATTGCATCATTACCATCTATTGCATAGCAGTGCAGTACCCACATTCTGGCTCTCTGATGACAAGGTCTGGGTCTTTCATTTTTCACTTTTCTGTTTCCCAAACATTTTATTGTGAGGCCTATTGCAGTATCCTGTAATACACTGCAAAGCACTTAAAGCTTTAATATAATTGTATTCCATGTATTATGTGCATGTACTTGAAATCCCATAAGGTTGTGGGAGGTCCCATGTGGCTAGACAGGGCTGACTCCATCCTTCCTCCCTAGGAGGAAGATTCTGGAGTTTATGGCTGCCTACTGAGGAGAGAATACCTCATAAGAGCAAGGAGCAGTTCCTGTAGGAAGATTACATTCCCTTACAGCTAACAAGCAACTTATGTGCCAGCCCTTAGAAGGGCTACAGAAGGTTTAGCCACAAAGGGATTGCGGACGACTTTGGCAAGAAAGGTAAATGTGACCAGTCTGGCTATAGCCTCCTTAACATGTGTGGGGAATACTATAAGCTACCCATCATTACCAAAGCACAGGAAGGCGCCCCTGTTCAGAGACTGTATTCCCCTGAGGATACTGGGGATATCATATACTTCTATATCTGATGATAAAGAAAGTGCATCCCTTTAGGCTGGGAAAAGGAGAGATAGCCTACATATGCAACCTCTGGAAATTACTTGAGTTGACTGTAAAGCCTAAAATTCATGTGAATAGTGCTTGTGTGGATCACTTTCACTACAGCGGACACCAGGGAGCGACAGTTTGGTAAACAGATTATTAAATTGTACTAGCAAAATTGCAACTGTGTTTTCTGTAATTTAAAGACAGAGGCACAATTAAATGTCCCTCCATTCTGCAAGCACATTGCACACTGGTATTGACAATTTTCTTTGGTAAGAATGTATTTTTTTAGGTAAAATGTCTTTGAACTATGTGTTCAATAGCACAGTTGTAACTACAGTTTTTGTAGTAAAATGTGTTTGAACTACACGGTCTGATGCAGTAATGTGTCTGCTAACATGGATATAACAATGTAATGCTTGCAATAAAATGTGTTTGAACTAAGCGCTCGTTATAATAGGTATAACTATACCATTTTTAAGGTGAAATGTCTTTGAACTACGCGGTCTGATGCGGTAATGCATGGGGTAACAGATATAATAATGCAATGTTTGCAGGAAATGTCTTTGAATGTCAATGTGTTCAATAGCACAGGTATAGCACTGCAATTTTTGCGGTGAAATGTCTTTCAAGTACATTATTTAATGCAGTAATGCATCCTCTAACATGGATATAGCATTGCAATGTTTGCAGTAAAATGTCTTTGAACTATGAATTCAATAGCACAGTTATAGCTACAATTTTTGTAGTGTGTAAATGTCTCAATAACACAGGTATAAAAATGGCATTATCGCCACAAAATACTTTTACTATGTTTTTATTAACAAAAATGAAATGCACAGAAATATTTTTTACAAGACAAAAAAATGTGCAATTGCTTAGCATTAGCAGAAGACTGCTACTGGGATGCTGTACTAGCAATAACACTATGAACTATAGAAACTTGTGGCTTCTTGCAGGGGGTTTTATACGTGGTTTTGTAATGTAGCAGCAGCAGCAGCTGTAGTAAACACATTGTGACCAGCCCCTCACTTCTTCAAAGCTTTCCCTGATCAAATCCCCTAAAAGCTACACAATTATATTTCTCTATTCTCTCCTATAGTGTCCCTATCACACTACATTTGTGGCTTGTTTCTGCAAATACCTTTTGTCAGATACTGTCAGTAAAATCCTTCCAGGTCAGAATCTGAACACAATATGGCAATTTTCTTGTTCAGCTTAAGGGTCTCCCTGCCTAGTACCCCCTTGACTGGCTAATGAGGCTGTCTTTCAGCCTCTGGGCCAATCAGTGCAAGCCCCCCCCCCCACTTCCTCCCAGTGTCATATGATCCTCCATCTTCTTCCTCCCTCGTGATTTTCCCCACCAATATTCACAATATAATGGCAATTTAATGTCTTAAAAGGATCGCAAAACCTTATGATTTATTTGTCAGACGAATTTTGTAAGAATTTGTAAGAAATCCGATTAGTTTAGAATCGATTTGCTCATTTCTACCATGAATCCCAAATCAGGAAATTGAATCCAAGAAATATCCAACATCCAAGTCTGTGAAATTTTGGTTAAAAGGAGTTATGTACTCTTTAGCATCCATAGCATATCTCTAGATATATGGAATTACCGTGTGATGGACACAACCACCTTGAAACTTTGGAGGTTCCAATCTTGTACGAAATCTCGTGCGTGTTGACGTATGACGTCACCACGCTGTCTGGCTTGATGATGTCAACACGGGCTGCTTGAGATTTCACACCAGATCTTCAAGCAAGATGGTGGCAGCCGGCCTGTCGTGAGCAAATGAATCAGGTATGTTTTTTTTTAATTTAACATTTTGCTATTTATATCAGATGTCGCAATCATGTATGAACGCAGCATCTGAGGGGTACAATGATGAGGAGCTGCCGCTCCCTGTCATTACACCCACTACTTACAAAGAAATGTCACAAAGATATTTTTTTTGTAAAATTTGGCAAAGCAGCCGAATGGAAGTTTTCAATAAGTCGCTCATCACTAATAGTCATGTATTAAAGGAAATGTGAAAATGACCTATTGTTTAAATCATGTTTTTATGTTTAACATATTTTTAAAGAATTTTTGGTGGTTATTTTTAATTTTCCATGTCAATATCTATATTTAAACAACAACCATAAAACCCTGCCGTTTTCCCACTGGCCACTAAGCCTAATAATGGGCGCCACTTCTTGGTCTGAACAGATCATTTTACTGCAGTTACCTGCCTATATATACAGAGGTGATATCATTACAAGTATAACTAGAATGACAGATAAGACAGGATCCGCAATTCACAATAGGTGATTATCAGAGCTTATCTATGACCTCTGCACAAGGCACAGAGCATTCCTAGAAAACTCTCCCATAGAAGTCAATGAGATTCCCCCCTGACCATTGTGTCTATGGACCATGGGGCTGCCGTAAAGCAATTTTTTAACACTGAGTAAATCCTATTAAGAACAGCTCAGGCAAGATGGCTACCCGCATAATAATTTTCAGGAAACAGAATGAATAAATCTGCAATCAGAAAATAAAAACTAGACAGAATAAATAAAAACAGTGTGAAAATGGCAGCACTGATTGGATAGAGTGAGCCTGTGCAGGAACACTCCCCCCCCAACTGGTTACCACCCCTCTGTACCCTTACTGAAGCCTTATAGCAATTCATTCATAACTTCTAGTAGTTATAATAATGGAATGGCACAACATAGAGACATAAGAATAGATGTTCCAGAATTGTTATTACATGTGGAATGCAGGAATGCATGAAGCTATTAAAAAAAGGCATGACATGAGGGGTGAAAGGTTCTCTTTAAGGTCTATCACTAATTGAGTATAATATTGTATATTTTCTGTGGGCATTCCAGTACATGGTAAATTTTTTATAGTTTTATTGACTTTCTTTTGCTATTTTTCAGTAACTTTTACTTGGAAATAAGTCTGAAGGGTCGCCTTGTTTGTTAATGAATCAAAAGCTGGAGCTGCATTGAGGGCTTTAACCAGATTCAGCAGAGTCTGTTAAGTCACCTGATTAACCAATGCTAAATTCTGTACTCTAAGAGGTCTGAACAAGTGTGGAACCCTGAATACATAACTGAAGTTCAGGAGAGTTACATTGTAAAGCTGGTCACACTAGAGGTGAATCATCTTAACCTGCTGTTTTTGGCTGACCATCTGATGTGAACAAATGGCAGCTGGCGCTATACAGATATGTTTTGTTGAATAACTATATTATATAATATATATGTCAGGGTAGGGATCAATGAAGCCCTGAATTCCACGTACACCACTATCCCTACCTGCTTGCACGATACATCCTAGATGACGGCCCACGACTGGATGACGGTCCCTTCCTAACTAGGTACGGGTAACTAAGAGAAACAGAGAACTGGGAAGAAAATAATAAACTTAGTGATAGGCAGGGGTAAAGGCAAAGGGTACAGAAACACTGATGAGCGGAGGAGGAACCAGCCGGACTGGATCAAAACAAAAAGAGACAAAACCAAGTCAGCAGACAAAAATTAGGTACAATACAGCGCCAAGGTCAATACCAGCAATCTACTAAACCGAAATGGATGCCAAGAACCAGAAACGATACCAAGCCAGGTCAACACCAGGAAAGTCCACAGAGATTAATCAGAATCCAAGAACAGGGTCAGAGGTAGTCAAGGTCAAAAGTCAGGAATCCAAAGTACAGATAAACACTAGTAAGGCAAAGTAATGCCAATAATATGCTGCCTACAATAGTTATGATTTGAGATAAGCAAAATGATTCTGCAGAATCACTTTGGCTTATGCAAATGAAGAAACCCTGCTGATTGGACAAATTGACTCTGCAGAATCATTTTGCTCATCTCTGCTAGTGACAATCAAAGATAAAGCAGTACTGCGGCACTCGTTGTCTTTTCTTTCTTGTGTTTATTTCACCAACTTAGCAACGTTTCGACCAGTGTTGGTCTTTATCAAGATGCTTGATAAAGACCAACACTGGTCGAAACGTTGCTAAGTTGGTGAAATAAACACAAGAAAGAAAAGACAACGAGTGCCGCAGTACTGCTTTATCTTTGATTGTTACTGGGGGACCCACCAAGCTGGGGTCCAACACTGGAGGCACCGCCGCTTAATGGATGTTCGCAAGGCGAGATTAAAGAGTGCTGACCCACCTTCCACCCTCTACATCTCTGCTAGTGCCTACCACAGTATGAGATGCCAGTATCTATTCTGATTGGTTCGGGCATGCCATGTGAACCGAAAGTGATGTGCATGCATGTAGGCCGCCAGTGCGACCTTCTATTGGCCCGGCAACCATGTGACATCACCCCCAGCATCACAGGAATGTGCTCTCCAGTGCCCATAGTGGAAACGTGAAATGGTGAGTATGTCACAATATAGGTATACTAAATTATTAATTACATGAACTTATAAAAATATTCAGATCCAGGTACTGGTTTGAAAACTGTAGAGCAGGGGTGCACAACGTTTTTTGGTTTGAGGGCCGCATTGTCACATCGGTCTATTTTAAGGGGCCGCAAATAAACATGTCGGCATGCTCCCCGCGGCTCTGGTCCTCCACACTGCCCCCGATGCCTCCATCTTTTGGTCCCTGCGCTGTTTACACCTGGCATTCCATGGACATGGTCACATACGCCTCTCCAGCCAATGACTGGCTTCAGCATGATGTGGCCACAAGCAGCATGTCACTTTTGGAGCCAGTCATTGACAGGAGTGGTGTATGTGACCATAGCCAGGAACCGGAAGATGGGGGCAGCGCAGAGGACCAGAGTGGCGGGGAGCAGGTAAGGTAGAATCTTTTGTTCAGGGGCCGTGCTGCAAGAACTCATTAAAAATCATTTTTACAGGAAAATTGGCGACATTTCCTTCCTGCGTTCCTATTCATAAATCAGCACTTTCCTTCACTGCAGAAGACGGCGCTCACTGGTTATTACCTCCTCCTGCCCCCAGTTATAGGAGCCCTGCAATAACCAGTAAGCACTTACCCTTACTAGCAGCGAAAGCGGTGATTGGTTAACACTTTAATGACCAGGTCTGAAAAGGCCTTAATGACCACGTGGTCAAACGGTTGTAACTTTTTTATGTGTTGGGACTACCAAAATAATTTTTCCAACAATTTTGTACGTGCATAGGGCCTTATAACTTTTTTTTTTTTTATTTGGGGGAAACTGTATAAAATATTTTTAAAAAGTTTTTTTTTCAAACTATAGCTCCTTATTCTTTAAATATGCAAATGAAATATATTATTATAATTAGTTCCCTATTTTGTATTGACTGTTTTGCTATATAATATTTATAGTTTCACAAGAATGGGGCGATAATTGAGACTGTTTTGGCTGGTGTGGGTGTTTTTTCTTTTATGTATTTTTTTTAACTTCATTTTTAATATATTTCTGCTACATGTGTCCCCCAAGAGGTCATAAAAAGTCCTTTGAGGGACACTGACACTTTTTTTTTTTGCACTTTTTCCTTTTTATTTTTTATGTTTATTTGTATTTTATTGTAATTTTTTTAATATAATTGGCTTATTACTTATTTTATTAAATATATTTTTACCACATAATATGTCCCCCAAAGGGTCATAAAAAGACCGTTGAGGGACAGTGAACACTCTTATGGCCCTTGCACACGACCGTATGCCCTCCGAGACATACGGTGCGTGAGATGGCCATATGTCCTGGAGCGGCATTGATCGTGCGCACGGAAGCGCACAGCATCATAGATTACAATGATGCTGTGTACGTCAGCCCGCCCGCACTCATATGATCTTGTGAGCGCAGTACAATAGCCCCGCGGGCGGCCCGACGTGCACAGCATCATTGTAATCTATGATGCTGTGCGTTCCCGTGCGCACGATCAATGCAGCTCCGGGACATATAGGCATACGGTCGTGTGCAAGGGACCTTATTTTGCACTTTTTCCTTTTTATTTCTTTTTTATTTTTATGGTATTTTATTTTAATTCTCTATTTTTTTGCCACATATATATTTTTTTCTTTTATTTGTATTTAAATATTTTTTTTAGTTTTCAATTTTTGTACTTTTTTTTAATTTTTTTTTTACTTCATTTCTTAGATATTTTTTTCACATAATTTGTGAAAATCAGCCTGCTGGGGGGGGGGGGGGGGGCTCTGTAAAAGGCAGAGCTGATCAGGGTTTACTGACCCTGCAGCTCTGCCCCTCAGACGCCCGGCCACCCATCCCCCACTCCTGTCACACTTGTCCCCGCACTGTACAGGCACCCACAGACGCCCTTACACCTGCTGTTATGTGAGACTGCCAGCTCAAAGCCCCCGCCATGGAATTACAGTCCTGCGTCCTTACCGGAGGCAATGCTCAGGACGCCGCTCTAGCATCACCACTGCACCGAATCTCCCCGATGTCCTCGTCAGATGAGTTTCGCCACGCACAGCGTATGGAAGCCCCGCCCACGCGTGCCTGCCCGCGTACCCGATGAGTTCAAGCGTGTCTACTTCCTACGCAGGTGTACGTGCGGCCAGCAGGTGGCGCACTGCCGCGCCCAATCCATTGTACAGATAGGATTGACATTTACATAGGTATGTGCGCAATCGTAATTATATGCAATGTGTGCAATCACAGGATCAGCTGTGTTTCTAAAAATTAGAACGGGGGCCGCAAACCAGGGCTCTGGGGGCCACATGCGGCCCGCGGGCCGCGGGTTGTGCACCCCTGCTGTAGAGTATTTTTCACGGGACAACCCCTTTAAAATATAAATAAGCAGCATAACCACTGGATGTACAGTAAAGTGCAAAATATGTCTACAAGCATGGCCTTATGTAAGCAACCCATGCTCATCAGTGATTATATTGTGAACTCTTCTTTTCTGCAGTTTTACCAATTTGTTGTTCGATTCACGTTTTGTGACTGGATGATTGTTTTTAAGACCACAGCAGGTAATTCATATTATCATATTCAATTGCTGTCAACTATTAACTACATTGAGGGCCATGCAATATTATGAAAGCAAAATGATACAAAGCGACTGAATTACAAAAATGAACTTTTTGTAGAATCTGTTCTTTTGTGTTGACAAGCCTTATGTCAATACGTCTGAAGTCCCGTATAAAACACTTTGTGACCTCAGTATTGATTGAGTTAAATTCACTGCTAATTCAGTAAAATAAACATGTTAACTATTAACTTTATTAGAGGTCACTGGTGTACTTCTCACAAGCAATATGAAAAAGGTTCCACAAATCCTGAACCCTGGAGTATTGATTTTTCCATTCTTTTAACTAAAGATAAATGATCTTCATAGTTTCTCCAGTATAATCCCTCTGGTCATCCACTGCACAGGTGATGGGTTTTACATGGAAAAAGTTTGTAAATGAAAAGTTTCCAATCACCAAAACCTAAAAATATAGACATAAAAATGTAATTAAATGAATTTTGGTGCAGGAATTTTAGAGGTCTAGGCTGTGTTTAGGTTTAAAATATGTAAAAATGTGGTAAACCTTATATGATTTCTGCCCCCAACGTACAAAACAAATGTATGCTCATAGCATATGAATAAGATCACAATTTGATCGACATGCGTAAGTAGATTTTATGAAAGATGTTTGTACCTTTGTGGATCATGTAATGGAGTTGGGAGTTGTATCAGTAAGCAGTTGATCATGGTTAGTGCAGCCTTTTTGGGTATCTTTATAACTGTTATATACATTTACATTACTATGCAACTTTCGTAATAGTTCAGTGATTATGGATCAATTGGGTATTTTTTGTGTTTATAATATATTGCTTTAACATCTCAAAAATTGACAACAAATCCTGAATAATTCTCAGAGAAATGACTAATGTTTTACCTTTCACACGTCTATCGGAAGACTAAGGATTTGATGGGGACAGAGTTAATCTTTTCTCAAAGAGCACCTTTATTATTATGTCCCATTCAAGATGGCGGCATTGTCATGACAATGACAGCATTCACCTCTAATATTTTAATGGTAAGCTGACATGTGAGCGAGTTAAGTCTCACCTGTTGTGTTAGGGTAGGTTAAAGAGGCTGCTAAGCTCTTCTTTCACCCTGGTAATACAGTCACAGGATCCAGCAGCCTCCATTGCCAAGTCGTTGCTCTAGCAGAGTTAGCATTCATGTTGGTCTAACAATAAAGCCAGTGTGCTAGGTGCTGAGAGGCTTAATTTATATCCTTGTGCATAAATAAAATCTGTTTAACCGCTGTCACACCTAATAACTTTCAATAACAAAACCGCAGGTGACAAGTCCTTTGTAATGAATCCCAGTCCAGCACTGTGCCAGAGCATCTCTCCACTTCCTGTGCTAGATTTCTGCTTGTGTTAGCTGGGAGTTTGGCTCCAGGCCAGCAATTGTGTTGCAAGGTCCATTATCTGTCTATAAAACTGTGACACGATTTGTTTCTGTGTCAGTCATTTTTATAGAATGTTGAGCACATTCCTCCCAACCATCACTTCTACACATAGTAAGCGGACTGGCCTCACCAGTACATAAAGTATAATTGACACAGAGGTTTCATGCCTGTGCCCAATCAGATTCACAATTTATTTCCAGACAATAGAGATTATAATGGCTATGCTTAGGCTAAGTGCACATTTGCACTAGGTTTCCGGTCTTCTGCTCTGGCATAACAACAGAATACTGCAACTGAAAGATCCAAGATATGCTGGACACTTCCAGTGCCTGATGGATCCCATTTACTATAATGGGGTCCGTCGGGTGTCTGGTATTAATTTTGGCATTTTTTCACACAAAATACTACTTCATGCAGCGGTATTTCATTCTTTTTCTTTTTGCTGGAATTGGGATGGAAGCTTCTGCTAGATCTTCAGCACCTAGCATTATCTATGCCCCATTCACTAAAATGGTAAAGTAGGATATTCATTAAGTATTCATGGATCCAACAGTTTCACCTCAATGTTGCCAAATATAAAATGGTTTTTAAATATAAATATTTAGAGTAATTGAGGTTTAACCATTGAGATCCCAGGGGTAGGACACCACTCTACTAGGCTACTAGAGATGTCCCTATTTTCCACCAAGGAGAATTTTCACCACCATTTGGACCCGAAATCATACATTGAAATCAATGCAGCTGTTTTTAACAGTTTAGACAGGAGTGCACCCAGGGACGGACTGGGAACTTAAAGGGGTCCTGCAGTTGTTTTAAACTGATCCTCTGGATCCTCTGGATAGATCATCAGCATCTGATCAGCGGAGGTCCGACACCCAGAACCCCTTCCGATCAGCTGTCTGAGAAGGCAGAGGCGCTCCAGGAGCACCGCGGCCTTGTCTGTGTTTTTCTCAGGCCCAGTGACGTCACGACTAGTATCACTGGCCTGGGTAGGGCTAGGCTCTGTTCACATGAATGGAGCTTAGCCACGCCCAGGCCAGTGATACTAGTCGTGACGTCACTGGGCCTGGAGAAGACTGCAGCGCTCCTGGAGTGCCGCTGCCTTCTCAAACAGTTGATCAGCGGGGGTCCCAGGTGTCAGACCTTCGCCGATCAGATGCTGATGATCTATGCGGAGGTAATCAGTTTAAAACAAAAAAAACTGCGGAACCCCTTTAAAGTGCCCTGGAAAAAATACTAAAAGTGGCCCCGTTTTGTAGTTGATGGAAGACAGGGCCAGCAATACGATATTGTGGCACATTTTACCACCCCAACAGTGCCAAATAGCAGAGTCCACCAAAAAATACTGCCAGCAGCACAAAATACAAAAAAAAAAAGTCCACTGACTGGCCCCCTGGGCATCAGTCCACTGGGAAATTTCCCTGTAAGGTCTATGACCAATCCACCCCTGAGTGTACCCTGCTAATGGCCATTAAAATGGGGGTATGCCTTTCAAGGGTTAAGATAAATAAAAATACTCACCTCATCCTCTTGAACGCGAGGGAACACTGGCTCTGCACCTGCACCAAGTGGATGAGGTGAGTATTTTTTTTTTTTTTAACGATCTAGCAAAATGGAGGGCACTATTGGGAGCCATATTTATACTGGATGGCACCATTGAGGAGGCATTTTATACACAGGGGGCTATTTATCATGGGGTCACTATGAGGGGCATTATAGACACTGGGGCACTGCAGTAGTCCATTATAGATACTGGGGCAATATCGTGGCTATTATTTATACTGTGGGGGTGTATAACATATACTGAGGGCACTGCAGGGGTTGGAATGTGTTAAAGGCCATGAAAAACGGATACAAAACGGCCATTAAGAACAGACAAACGGGCAGAAAATGGATGCCATTATGGATGCAGAATGGACAGTGTGTCTATCTATCTATCTATCTATCTATCTATCTATCTATCTATCTATCTATTTATCTATCTATCTACCTGTACTATTATGCATTATTTCCTATTTGAATCAATAGACCACATGGGATTTATGTAGATAGGGCTAATTTCTCTGATTTGCTTCCATGTTTAGAACAAGGAAAAAATGCTAAAAATGACGTTTTACAGTATCTGTTCTAACGATCTAACTGAAGTCATGATTTGTAATGGCAGTCTTCTCCAGTAGATCAATAGTTAGATCAATAGTAGTATTATTATATTATTACCACCACCAGTATCTCCTAGTAGGTTGATTGGGAGATCCAGAACTAAACTCTGCCCCAATCTTACTGTCACTGCCTGATATACCCCGACCTCTGCACGCTAATAATAATACTAATAATGATCTTCTTCAGAAGTGCAGACCTGTCACGTCAAAGCACAATGTCCAATGGCCTCCTTTAGTCCTTTAGCTCTCACGCTACTTTCTTGTGATTATGGAGTACATGGTCCACGTCTTTCACTTGGCTTGTATTAACATTATGGACACTGTTACTAGTCAGCAATAATGAACTGTCACTATAGTCACTAGAAAAGGTGACAGTGATGAATGGAAACACTGATTCTGAGGAGCCATATCACTGAGAGCACAATAAAGTTTATTTAGGCACAAAGTAGATAATGGCTCCTCAGATGGGAGGTAGCAAACATTCCATGACAGGGCAGCCTTTTTGCTCCAGGCCTGGCTTAGCTGTCTGATAAGAAACAAACACAAACTACCTCTTTTAATATGGTACCAGGCCATGGATATTTGCATTTTTTACATAATAATCTTATAGTACCAGCTGTGCATTGTGTCTCTCTGGCCCTGTTGTCTACCTGTGGTTACAGATTAATTTCATGACTGTTTCTGAGGTAATCATTGAGGGATGTTTAACCTTGATAAAATTTATAACGCTGCTGTTCTACATCTGTGGAAACCGTAGAAAATTGTCAGTCACTATGACCCTCAAATAGCACAGCCGACTGTCTGCTACACTGAGGTTCTATTAGACCGGCAGCTATTTTATCATTAATGACCGGCAAGCAACAATGTAGTGAAGAAGTTCAATTACACAAAATATAAAACACTAAGGGGTATATTTATCAAACTGGTGTAAAGTAGAACTGGTTTAGTTGCTCATAGCAACCAGTCAGATTTCACCTTTCATTTTCCAAAGGAGCTGTGAAAAATGAAAGGTGGAAACTGATTGGTTGCTATGGGCAACTAAGCCAGTTCTACTTTACACCAGTTTGATAAATCTCCCCCTAAATATTTTTTCACTGTTTGTTATCAAGATCTTTTCTCGTTCACCCCAGGAGCATTTACCCTGCTAATGACTGGAAGACTTCTAATAAATGAAGGGATGTGGTGGTGAGTAAGGATTAACTTTCATTCACGCAGATTTGTTTAATCCATGTAAAACTAATGATTTATTGCTCATCTTTCGATCGCTGCACATTGTTACATAAGATTCACAAATTCAAACTATTATATGAGAAGTCAAACTGTAACTGCTCCATCTAATAGGCCCTTAAAGGGGTTGTCCCATCACAGACAATGAGGGCATATCGCTAGGCTATTCCCCCATCGTCTCATAGGTGTGGGTCCCACCTCTTGGACCTGCACCTACGCCGAGAATGGAGCGGGGGGGGGGGGGGGGAGTGGTGGCTGGCGGACCCCGGGTTCTGGCCACCACCAAGCGCTCTTCCCATACAAGTGAATGGGAGCGCACAGTGTTTGCACGGCCACCGCTTCCATTCATTTCTAGGGGCTAGTGCTTGGCTATTTTCAGTAGCCCCATAGAAATGAATGGAGTGTGGCTGCTCAATGCGCCCTCCACCACCTTTTCCTGTTCCGTTCTCGGTGTAGGTGCGGGTCCCAGAGATGGGATCCACACCTGTCAGACAATGGGAGCATATCCTAGCAATATGCCCCCATTGTCTGTGATGGGACAACCCCTATAAGTACTCTATCAGAACCTATGCCTGCCTGATGCTTCCCCCTCTATAATCAGCTGCCATATTGCTTAGCCATTGGCCATCCTCCACTGATATAATTAATATAAGAAAAAACACCATACTGATTTACCGACATTCCCTCAACCTAACCCCGCTTTATAGGTGCAGAACCTCCAAAAAAAAAAAGAATAAATTATTTCGGGGGTGTGAGAGGTAAGGCTTTGTTAGGTATCCATCTGCATTACTTGACATTGTGGATTAAGCTAGAAGTGGTTCTTCTTTTAGTTTGCCAACAAATGTACCTTTAGTTTATTGTAAAAGTCAGGTTTTCAGCTCCTTTTATTTTTATTGCATGTCTAAACTATGCTGTAATTGGTGCTGGGCCATTAAAAGGTTGCCAGAAGGAGAAAGTAAACAGCCCACATACCAACAAAAGGCATTATAAAGCTGTACTCTTTATGGAGGTTATATTATATGTGAGACCTGGCAAACACAAGTAAACCCAACACACTTTTAATCTCTGACTGGCGACGAGGATGGAGGGGACATAAAGGTTAGAGATGCAAACTTTGGGTCGGAGCCTTGAGGCTGAAGATAAACAAATGTGCCTGGTGAGAGTGACCAGCAGTAGGTCAAGCAAAGGGTGATTCAGAGGTCAGGCTGACCTGGAGAAAATGCATCACTAAAAAGTCCCAGCAAATCCACAATGGACAGGCAGGGGGCAGCGTAGCACTCTCATCACGCTGCACTGGCTTGGTTGACTATTATAGTAGTTTTCTTTAAAGAAATTCTTGTGAGTTCATAAAGCTTCTACACATAAATGATATATATGAAGATGTGAAACTTTACGTTGCACTTAAAACTAGCAATAATTTACTATTATATAATATAATAGTACAAAGTCAGGCACAAACTGATCTATTTCAGTCTGTGTCGTTAATTCATTGACAGGTTGTGAATGGAAGCTACAGTTTCATACCTCCCAACTTTGTAAGCAAACAAAGAGGCACATATTTTTTCCGCACTAGGCCACGCCTTTAACTCCGCCCAAAACATAACTATACACCTAATCCCCCCAGTCCCCTTACTGCTCCACATAGTAATTATTCCCCAGTTATGTGCCCCCCATTAATATGCCCAGCTGTGTCCCCAGTAATATGACCTGTTATGTGCCCCCAATAATATGCCCAGCTGTGTCCCCAGTAATATGCCCTGTTATGTGCCCCCAGTAATATGCCCAGCTGTGCCCCCAGTAATATGCCCACATTGTGCCCCCCAGTAATATGCCCACATTGTGGCCCCCTGTAATATGCCCAGCTGTGCCCTCCTGTAATATGCCCACTTTGTGTCTCCCAGTAATTTGGTGCCCCCAGTAATATGCCCAGCTGTGCCCCCAGCAATATGCCCACATTGTGCCCCCCAGTAATATGCCCACATTGTGGCCCCCTGTAATATGCCCAGCTGTGCCCCCCTGTGATATGCCCACATTGTGTCTCCCAGTAATTTGGTGCCCCCAGTAACATGCCCACATTGTGCCCCCCAGTAATATGCCCACATTGTGCCCCCTCTAATATGCCCAGCTGTACCCCCCTGTAATATGCCCACATTGTGCCTCCCAGTAATTTTGTGCCCCCAGTAATATGCCCACATTGTGCCTCCCAGTAATTTTGTTCCCCCAGTAATATGATTTGCCCCACAGAAAGTTTAAAAAATAAACACTGCATACTTACCTTCTTCCTAGCAGCATCACCAGCAGGACATCGGCTGGTTTAGTCTTGAGGGGGTGGAGCCAAGGCGGACTGCTGCCTCCCCACCTCCCCCCGCCCAGACCAGAGATATCGAGAGCGGCAGGAGGAACGAAGGGATGATTGTTGAAGCAGTGAGCCGATGCCGACTCTCTGCTTCATCACAATGCAGACAACTATCTCTGCGTCCTACGGACACAAAGATAAGCTGCCAGTAGCCGGGACATACCTCTCCCGTACCGGGACAGCGGAAAGATATATGATGATGATATATTAAATGACGTTTTCCCATCGTAATGTAAAAAATGAAAATCAGACATCATACAGTACCTGAAAATCACTTTCTAACAAAGCTAGAACCAGTCCTGTACCTCACATGGATCTAGAGATCTCCCCATTCATTGTTCTGCTAGATTTATATCAAGCTGGGAGCTTATGGGTCAAGTCGCTCCTCAGGGGGTATGCCCTATAACTGTCAAAGCTTCTAACAGAACATATGATTGTTGGCAGTTAAAGGATGGAACTGAGCATGTGTGTCCACCTCAGCAAGGTATAGAGAGAGATGAGGAAAAGAACAAACAGCAGGTTGCGCTATACTGATACATTTTATTGAATAACTCAGTGGTTATACAAAAGTTTTTATTACAAGCAATTCCAAAAGTTTTCAGATCCAGGTGCTGGTTTGAAATTGTAGAATATTTTTGATGGGACAACCCAGTGACTTAACTAGAAATGACTAGAAAAAGTCCACAGCAAATGTTTGAATGGGCCCCTGCCCCCAGAAACCTCTTTGCAACCCCTCCTCCTGTGCAACCCCCACTCCTGTGGCTAGTCAAAATTGCTCTCTCAGACGAGGCCCGGCAGCCTCTCCATCCACTTCCTATAGTGTCTCTGTATATAATGTTATTTTATAATACTGTTAAGGGGGCTCTGGCAATAAAATCTTTTAGTTCTCCTCCTAGGTGGGCCCCATAGCAGCCATTTCCCCTGCTTCCCCTATAGCTACACCCCTGGGGTAACCCCTTTAAAGAGATTTTCTGGTTTGCATCAACATCCCTTAAAATACTGATTTAAGGTAGCTGTTATATTGTAATGCTTTTCTTTTACCTTCATTACTCCAATCTTCCATTCCAGGCTGTGGTTACATGACCATGTCCATGCAGCTCTTTCTTATTTTCTGTGATGTTATGTAAGGGAGGGGGGTGCGTGTCTAGCTATAAACTAGCTGGTCATTGTTTGGGGGTGGTGCTGGAGCTGTGGGAGAGAAAGGAGAAGTGCATCATGGGTTTGGTTGGATTCAGCGACAGGAAGTGCTACATACAGGATGGAAACAAACCAGAGTGATTGGTTTTCATGGTAAAAAGGGGTCAGGAGAAGCATGGAGAAGATGTACATGAGGTAAGCAACTACAAGGGCATATCTGTTAAAAACCATAGTAATCCCGGAAAAAGACCTTTAAAGAATTAAGATTTATGCAAAGCAATTATTTATTCATTAATCTGCTCCAAATGTAGAATATCACCATAAAGTTATCTGTACACGTGATGCTTGTTGGCTGAATGGTTATTACGCCAGCGGTGTAATATCTATTTGGCTCGGACTAATGTGCATGTGTTTTTTTTTAAACATGGGAGGAGGCTAAATGGCTGAGGCGAAATTTGGCTGCCTCTTATATCCTGGGAAAGGGGCAGATAGTGTATGTTCAGTACCACCCTTGTTTTCCCAATGTATAGGGCTAGCCTAAGACTGACTTACAGTAAATGGATAAAACGGGTACGATTATTGTAAGTACCACGAATCACAAGAACAGGACAGTTTTATTCCCATTCCGTTTGCCAGAGGACACTATTTACAATTAATGGGTGTTAGGCTCCATTCACATGTCCGTGTGTCCGTGTTTTGTGGATCCGCAAAACACGGACACCGGCCATGTGCATTCCGCAATTTGCGGACCGCACATAATAGAAATGCCTTTTCTTATCCGTGTATTCAGACAAGAATAGGACATGTTCTATTTTTTTCGAGAGCCGCGGAACGGAAGTGTGCCATCCGCATCTTTTGCGGCCCCATTGAAAGTGAATGGGTCCGCACCCGTTCCGCAAAATTGTGAATGGGGCCTTACAGGAACTGTTAAGTGAAGCCATGCCATTGAAACATTATGCTAACCCCTGTAAGGCCAACTTCACACTTTAGTTATTGGGTCAGTTATTTTCATCAGTTATTCTGAGCCAAGACCAGTAGTGAAGCCTATACAGAGATCAGATGTAATAGAAATCTGTATCTGTTCTGTGCATTTGACCTGCACCTGCTTTTGGCTTCCAATCACTGATGGAAATAAGGCTACTTTCACATCTGCGTTTTTGCTGGATCTGTCATGGATCAACAAAAACGGTTCCATCATGATAATACAACCGTCTGCATCAGGGGTGCACCTAGTCTTTCTGCTGCCTTAGGCGAAAAATAAAATGGCACCCCCCCCCATCCCCATGCCAATTTCTTAACCTAACCCCTTTGCCACAATGAAAGCGCTCATTCCCCATGGCCCTTCCGCTGCCCCCCTCTTGCCCCTACCTAGTGTTGCCTGAGGCGATCTCCTCACCTGGCTTCATTGGTGGTGCACCTCTGGTCTGCATACTTTAACAGATCCGGTTGTACTATATCTAAAATGGCCATGACGGATCCGTCTCTAAAACCACTGTAAGCCAATGGGTGACTGATCCGTTTTCTTTTGTGTGCGTCATGGGAACGCAATGAAACGGAACAGAATGCATTCTGGTGCACTCCATTCCTTCAGTTCAGTTTTGTCCCCATTGACAATGAATGGGGACAATACTGAAGTGTCTTCCTCCGCTATTGAGATCCTATGACGGATCTCAAAACTGGAAAGGGAAAGCGCAGTAAAAACGAAGTGAAAGTAGCCTAACTAACCAAATAATTGAAGTGTGAACTTGGCCTGAGGTGTATTTTAGTGGCATACCCAAGTATAAACGCACTAATGCAGCAAAGGCAGACCTGATCGTGATCCACAATTAAATAATATACATAACAGATAATTATTATGACCCCAAATAAATATTTCGTTTATGGTTAATATCAATTTTCTATCATGTTCCTTAAACTTTCTGTCTGTATTTTGTGTGAAATTTATCCACTCATATTAACCCCTGATGTCACCATCATTGCTATTATGTGCCCAAATAATATCCCAATAAAGCATCTCCCCCATACATGATGCAGTTACTGCTTCCATATACTATTCAGTTGAAGGGGTTTTCTGAGATCTTTTTACTACTTCTGGATAGGTCATTAGCATCTAATCTGTGGGGACCCCGTCCCGATCAGCTGTTTTAGAAGGCCGTGGCACTTGTAATAGTGTTGCAGCCTTCTCCAGCTTTCCCTTGGCCATATGAAGTCACGTTCATTGGTCACATGGCTAACGCGCAGATCATCACCATTGAAGTGAATGGTGCTGAGCGCGATGCCAAGCACAGCCGCTGCACAATGTAGATCGCTATGCTTGGTGAGCAGGGAGCTACTGCGATCGCTGGTGCCTTCTAAAATAGCTGATCAGCAGGGGTCTTGGGTGTCAGACCCCCAGTGATCAGATACTAATGAGCTACTCAGAGGATACGTCATCTGTAAAAAGAGCTCGGAAAACCCTTTTAATGTCATCATATGATATACAGTTGGTTCCACCACGGAGTGGTCTGTTATTGCACCTATACAGTGCTTACATAATGCTTCCATACCTTGCATTGGTAAAGCCTCCATACTGTGTACAGTTAATGCCATCTAATAATTTACATAAAATGCCTTCGTATTCAGATCAAAGTAACCCCTTGCTTACTATTTTAGACATTCACATAATGCCACAATGCCTCTATATAGTGCCATATGCAGCCCACATAATACCACTATAAAGTACCCAAATAATATGCAGTATTCAAATAATACTCCCTTTGAAATACCACATAAAACTGCTATATAAAGACCACGTAATATTGCTTCACTTTGAGCTAACTGGAGAAGAGGCCTGAATCCCACCCCTGGTTTAATATCATCTTTCCTTAAAGAGGACCTTTCACCGCTCCTGACATGCCTGTTTTAATAGCTTCATGCATTCCCCACGTACTAACAATTCTGGAGCATCTATTCTTATGTCTCTATGTTGTGCCATTCCTGTATTATTTGCACTAGAATTTATGAATGAATTGCTATTTGCCTTCAGTAAAGGAACAGAGGGGAGGTAACCAGTTGGGGGTGTGTCCCTGCACAGACTGACTCTATCCAATCAGTGCTGCCATGTTCAGACTGTGCAGGTACACACCCAACTTGTTACCTCCCCTCTGTTCCTTTACTGAAGGCAAATAGCAATTCATTCATAAATTCTAGTGCAAATAATAAAGGAATGGCACAACATAGAGACATAAGAATAGATGTTCCAGAATTGTTATTACATGGGGGATGCATGAAGCTATTAAAACAGGCATGTCAGGAACGGTGAAAGGTCCTCTTTAATTAAAGGCAATATCATGCTAAGTGCGCTATAGTCACGGGACGCAGTGAAGAACTAGTGACAAAGAAACCAGAGCAGGACATGCCCATCAGAGCTAGCTAAGATCTTGTGCATGGCAGAAATTTTAAGGTTAAAAACTGGACACCATTATAGTCCTAAACAAAACAAAAAAACTATTATTTTTGGAAGGATTGTTTTCCTGTGACTTTACAAGGCTAATTATAATAGGCCAAGGTCTGATGACACTTCAGTTTTTATGAAACACGTATTTCCTTTGTGGGACACAATATAGGTTATTTACAGTACATATGACATCGACCTTTGCATCTAAAAGTCAGTTTTAACCAATTATTTTATGCCTGTTTACCTATACAACCTTAGCACAGTGAACATATGCATTCAGACAAATATACGGGTCTAGCATTTTTTCTTTTGTAGATTAAAGTAGATTATAACCGAGTAATTCATGAAGAATCTCAGCCGCCAATTGTAGTGCTGTAACTGTGTAGGAGACGTACTTGGTGGATATACCCTTTACCCATCCAAGACTTCCATCATCCATCAACTCAAGCACAATATAATATCAATTTACTGTTCTTCATAACAGGAACTTCTATTGTAAGGCTGTAGGAGGAAGGTAGTTGTACTAGCCAACAGCTGGGAGGAGGAGGGACTGTGACATACTTGGACCCAAAATCTTCTTGTTTATGCATTTCCTTCTCTTGCATGGGTCAAATGTCAGACTTGTAGTACTTTACATACAATTTATTATATGGTATGATGTGCTGTCATACTGCTTGTCGTTTGCATGTATCTTAAATTGCATATTCATCTTTGAATATTATTTTACAGTCTATACATTTTAGGCTTTCTTTTGCTAGGGAAAGATTTATTTTGGTATCCTTTCCCCATATGTAATGGGCCTAGGCAAATAAGGGACCTTTAGGTTATCACCCACCTATTACCCAATAGACACTACAAGCTACAAAGTTTTCCTTATACAACAAATGGGCCCTACTAAATAGGGCAACCTAGTTGTCCAACATGGTGCCCTTCATTTCATATAAGTGCACATGTAAAGACCCTAATTAGTATTCTATTCCCCCGCTCCCATGAAACCACTAAGATATGATATGGCATTTAGAGGTATAGGCATCTTATTCTCCTTCTATTCAATATCAGTAGCTCACTATGTTTGAGTAGAAATGTAACAGCCCTGCAGAGACATTAGGGTACAAGATGGAGATTGGTGGAGATCATAGGGAGTTTGAGAGTCTAGACAATTTGCCCATATTGGGCCCAGATATTTATGATGGCCACACTGGATGTATACATTAGTTTGTAGTTTAGCAATCCAATCATTAGCGTTCCTTACCCTACCCCAAGTTGCTTGGCGGTCATCCTGCTGCTCTACCCTACAAAGTTAGTCTTTTAAAAAAACATCCCCACACCCAGTACCAGTAGCTGCTCCATCCTTGATTATACAAGTTTGATAGTTTTGTTAATGCATTGCTTGTCTTGTACTACAGATAAGCGAATCATTCAAAATTTTATTCGTCGTATATTCTACGAATCTATTCGACGAATCTGCGTACAAATCATACGTTATTATGTGGCGTTTTGCGAACATTCACGCACTAATAACGAAGTTCAGTTTAAAAAGGTACGCAACTTCTTTGAACACGTACGCATGAGCGTACGAATTGCTTACGAAAATGATGGGCTTTGCTGGAGAGGAATGGTGGAGCAGGAGGAACGCTCTGAGTTTGACCCCTGGCTACATATGGATACTGTATCAGCAAATGACAGCATCCGGCTGAGACTGAGATGAGCGTGCCATCCTCTCCTTTGCGCTTTGGTGGGTTAGCCCGGTGGAACACCGGCCAAGTATTGCGAATACTACAAGTAGAAGCTCCGGCTACAGGTCCTTTGGCACTGCTGCCCTGTGCCACCTTCTCCTTTTTTTTTAGAGCTCGAGGTCTGACTGGAACTGGACCCCTTTTGCTTATCCATTGCAGACATTTTTCACTTCACTCTGTGGCCCTGCAGCTGGTCTTTGTCTTTGTCCCTGTCTCTCTCCCTGTCTCTCTCTCCCTGCCTGATTAATTCCTAGCCCTGCACTGGCCCTGCACTTGTCCTGCAGTATCCCTGATGTGTAATATGGATTCCCTGAACAATTACACCCCAATTTCAACAACACAGGTCTCAGTCTTTAGGAATTTCATGCACAGTGCTTCTGCTTGTCTCAGCAGTCGCAGCAGAAGTGATGCGTCACTGGCTTACCGAGCCTGAGCCAATAAGAGCAAGCCCTGCCCACTAGGTCAGGTGACCGCTTTCTTCCCGAGCTTTTGCGCACGAATAACGAACTAACAGTAAAAGTTCGCTAAGTAATTGAATTCACACGCAACAGCGTATAGAGTAACTTATACGTAGCATTAGCGTAGAATTTATCGGACAAGTACGTAGCGAATGCATAGAAAGCCTTAGGAACATTTTCGAATCTTAACGGAGCGAATCTCCAAATATTCGGATTCGCTTCGCAGCAAAAAATTTCAAAGATTCGATACGAATCAACAAATCGGTGAACAGATTCGCTCATCTCTATCTTGTACAGATCCTAAGTTACAGCTTGTGCTGTAGTTCAGTTCATTTACAATTCAGCTGGTTGTTACTTTGTTAACTGGAAACAGTCAATAAGCTTGTGTTCAGACACGTTCTGACCAGCTGAGCTGTGCTTCTAGAACGCAGTTCAGACAGTTTAATCCATAAACCCACTTTTCTTTAGTTGCAAACTTTGCTCTGGAGCAAACAAATCACACACTTGCTTTCATTGACTAATTTTCATTATGGATAACCGTTCAACAGATCTCAATGATCAAGCTGCTGAGGGACATAATAATAATATTTATATAGCGCCAAAATATTCTGCAGCGCTTTACAATCAGGGGGTTTGTGTACAAACAAAATAGTGCATTACATTGTAACAAACAAGTCAACAATTGAGCCAGCCACCTGCTGATATCTGTATTGCATGGGCTGTGGTGGATACTGTTGGATGACGGATCAAGTTCTGAA